>JASVER010000124.1:1413588-1610620 GCA_030449065.1 Oceanodroma leucorhoa | reverse complement strand
CCAGAGGAGGGCCACGAAGATGATCAGAGGGCTGGAGCACCTCTCCTATGGAGACAGGCTGAGAGGGTTGGGGTCGTTCAGCCTGGAGAAGAAAAGGCTCCGGGGAGACCTTATAGCAGCCTTCCAGTACCTGAAGGGGGCCTGCGAGAAAGCTGGAGAGGGACTTTTTACAAGGGCATGTAGCGATAGGACAAGGGGTAATGGCTTTAAAYTGAAAGAGGGTAGATTTASAKTAGATATAAGGAAGAAATTCTTCACTGTGAGGGTGGTGAGGCACTGGAACAGGTTGCCCAGAGAAGCTGTGGATGCCCCATCCCTGGGAGTGTTCAAGGCCAGGTTGGATGGGRCTTTGAGCAACCTGGTCTAGTGGAAGGTGTCCCTGCCCACGGCAGGGGGGTTGGAGCTAGATGATCTTTAAGGTCCCTTACAACCCAAACYATTCTATGATTCTATGATTGTTATTAAATTCCATTAATGATTGTAATTACAGTTGCGCTTAGGCATTTGCAAAATCGGACTACTTACTTGCRGAGATGGGGTGTCTTTAAGCCAGAGCTGTTTTCCTCAGCCTTTCTTAAGATATGATGTCAACCTGAATGATGAATGCATATATTTATTAAGCTCCCAGACAACACCACCCTTTGGAGGCTGAAAAACATATCAGAAGACAGGTTTAGAATAAATTATTATGAGATTATTTGAAGCAATTTGGTATGGATAAATGCAAGTTCTCTATTTGTCAACAGGCAATTTCTGCAAAAAAGGTATTTGATCACAACTAGAGAAAAGTCATGAATATTGCACTTCTGACAGAAAGGCAAACATTGTGGGATATAGGAAAAGCAAAGTAATCAATTCACTGTATGTGGTACTTGTAAGATCTCAGCTGCAGACTGTGTCCAACTTAAGCAATAGGTGGACAGACTGGAGAAAATCCAAGGAATGCAATAAGAATAATAAATAACCTGCAAACATAAGATATAAGAAAGGTTTGAAGGAACTGGATTTGTTTAATCTAGGGAGAAGAGGTGCAGCATAAAACTTCAAGTGCACAGCAAACACCTGAAAAGAAGAAGAAAATAAGCTAGTCTTCCTGTCAACACAGGATAAGATAAAAACCAAAGGTCTCTAGTTGGACAGGGAAGACAGCTGGGATTGCAAAGCACTGAAACAGATGGCCCAGATAAGCTATGAAATCATCAGCCCCAACTAGCCTGTCTGGGTTTTCAGAGTAAAACTAATGAACAAAAGGATAGTTCTTCTTGGTATTAAGTGAAGCAAAAATAACACTAAAAATGACACTGTTATAGTATGTTCTGACAGTAGAACATGATGCCAGTGTGTGTGTAGGTGTTATTCCACTCAGAAATAAAGGATAGCAGCTTCACAAGTTTTCCATTGTGACTCCAGAGCTTTGGAGTCTCTACCTAGTAGTTCTGAAAAGGAAACATTCATAACAAATGAAAAGATCATATAAATTTGTAGCCAGAAAGCAAAATACAGATGTTCTGTTGGTATTTATTGTGAATGGATATATATTAACAGAATGGTCAAGCTGGACTGCAGTGACTAAATTGTTATGTTTATGTGGTTTTCTATTTCTCTATCTTTTTTTTTTATTGCCTTTATCCTGTGTGATGTCCTCCAAGACCCTTTGTACATTGATGTAATTACTACTTTTTTCTATAGACTCAGTATTACAATATAGCTAGAGAACATAAAAAAAACCCCAGATGGCACTTAAAAAACCCCACACTTTTTTCTTACATTTAAATATAAATAGTCAACTATCTGATTAACTTCAGTTTTTAAAAGAGAAATTTTGCCACAGTATCTTAATGATGTATTCGTGAACTACACGTTTTATTTCTGTCCTGTGAAACAACCCTTTACGGGTTGCTGTTCTTCATTTATATTCCTGTAAGACAAGGCTATGGGGTATTTGTTAGAGCATATATATGTATATAAAAAAAGTATATTTGCTTAAACATATATATATATATTATACATATATTTAAGCTAAAGAGATTAACTTAGCATCAATTTTTTTKGAGAAAATTAATCTGAATTTTGCTGTCCCCAGAGGGGGAGAATCAAGTGCCAGAAGAGCTAAGTTTGTCTCACCGAGAAGTTGGATCCACAGTTACTCTGTTATGAATTACAAGGAAATAGATGATTATTGATGAAGGAGATTACAGGGAAATAGAACACTGGCATACTGATGGCATTTTAAATGGATCCCCTTAAACAAAAGAGGGCAGTGTATGTTTCTGGCTACTGTGGAGCGCTGCAATGCAATAGTTAGATGCTTCAATACCAGTGATTCCTCAAGTTCTGAAAACTACTTCTCTGGAAAAGAGAAAAGAAGGTATTATAAAAGTAGTGAACGTGTCATATACAGGAGTGTTATGAAAAGTGTAATTTCATTTCCAGGCCCTCATCACATTACATGGATAGTTATGAAAAGGTTTMTATTATTTCCTTTCTTACAGAAGGTGTCTTGTATCCAGTATCTGCAGTGGTGAGTGCTACAACAGAGAACTGTGATTTGACAGGAAGAGAAAAGTGAAAACTACAAATGCGCAAGAAAGGACTGAAGAAGATCAAAGCAAAAGATAAAAACTGAACAGCTCCTGGAACATAACACTGTTTTGAGGGAGGAAAAAAAAGTAGTAGTAAAAAAGAAAAATAACTTCTGAATARGTTTAAAAAAGGAAACAGAAACAAGCAGTCTAGTAAGAACAGTTTAAGAGATACCTGAGAAAGCTATTCATTTGCAAAAGGTGAACAGAGGCAAGGTCACAAAACATTAGCCATTTACCTAGTATGGAGCTGGAATGACTCAAGCAAAACTCCCTCAGCAGAMTTCCAGCCCCACCTGAAGCTGTTTTGTTGCTGTTCTCCGTTTCATTCAGTTTACAGTGCATTTATATTTTACAGTTTCCTTTAAAGAAGTCGTCAGCCACAATTAGTTCTGACTCATGTGGCATAACCTTACAAGACTAGGATTTGGTTGTCTGACTTCTCCTTTGCTCCCTGCTGGAAAATTATTGTATGAACTTAACACTGAAGGTAAGTCAGGGATGTTAGCTGCTAGTGCTAGTACAGACCTGTTAACAAACAAGGAGGAATAACAAGCATGTCTTAATAGTAGATAGAAAAACTCACTGGAGAAAAGAAAAAAAAAGTATAACCCTTGTTACCTAAGGCTATAAACCCCAAACTTTTTACTGGTGGATGTCTGAAGGCAAGACAACACAAACAGTGAGAGAATTTAGATTTCTTTTCAGTGCGCCCCTCTTCCAACTCATAACTGGAAGCAGAAAAGGCCAAGTTTAATTCTGAGGATCAAAAATGAATGCCCAATTGAAAAACTTACCCCACATTAAACTGAACTGTCTCAGGGCTCAGTGAGTTATACTGTTGTACTCTAAAATGGCTTAACAAAATGCTACCTAAAGAAAGAAAAGAAGAAAATGTCCAAGGAAGGAAAAAAGAGGATAACAGTCAATAACCAACTTCCTCTTTCCCAAAGTGCAAAAATAGTAACACTGGGGTTGTCTCCTTTTGCTATGGTAACACGTTAAGCTTGTAAAGTCTGAAGTTTTATCCTGTTTTGTAATAAGGCCTCAATCAAGCTGCAGCTGACCTTCCAGTGTATATTGYCCGCCAGCTACTCTTCCAGCTCTAAAGTGAACTCCCTTCTTTAGCAGGAGTACCAGATCATACCACATCCCACATTAGATCTTGTTGTCCAAGAAAGACTTGTTAAATAGGGTTTAACTGATTTAGTTCTGAATTGTCTGATTGTCTGAAAAAATCACAATCATTTTGGGCTGTAAATAAAAACAGAAAGGTAAGAAAAATTATGAAGGAAGTAGAACTATGAGTGACTAGAGATTTCAAACATCTTTCTACAAGAGTAAGTGAATTCACAGAAATTGCCTTATACATGATGATACTCCCATCATAATTATTCAGGAAGGACAGACGCTATTTTCATGCCAAAGATGCAACTGCCAGAGGCCTTAGGTAATATGAGGRCACTGATGGACATTCTCAGAATAGGCTCATACATTGTTGTAGGCTTTCTCTCCCAGACATTTTACAGCCTTTTCATTCAACAAGGATACTTTATTTTCCATTTATAAACCCAACTGCTGCCTTAACATAAGGTAGTAGGAAATAAAAGCATAGGCATAGACATAAAGGCATAGGAAAGGCATAGGAAACAATCCATAAGGGGCTAGGACAGAAAAAGGGTAAGTATATAATGTCTTCTATTTCATATACTTAAACCACTGAGACAACTTTTTTGCCAACATAAGACAAAATGTTAAGCAGCCTGTAAGATAATAGCCTGTTTCTCAAACAGGAAAAAAATGAGACATAAAGAAGTATATGTTCTTTCTAGAACTGTAATGCAAGTCAGAGTAAGAGTAGTAAATACCCCCCACTTCAGATCCCAGGCGTATGCTTAGCTCATTGGATTAGGCCTCCTGACTGGACACAGGGCAAGTCAACCCTTTTAAGAAAACACATTAAGAACATGCTTTTAGTAGGCACTGTTGTTCCTGAAAAAAAAAAAAAAAAAAAAAAAAAAGGCTCAAAAACAGTTTCAGCCAATTGATGATTGCCAGGCAATAAACATCTTGTTCTAACGTATAGCATCCTTAAGCACTTTCCAGTGAGTTGGGTAAAACCTTATTTGTTCAAGGTCACTGATGTGGTGGGATTTGTCATTCTTGACCTGCCATCAGTATAGGTCAAGTTAGTATAGAATAGTTTGGTACTTAGCTTTGGGCTTCCTGTAATCCATTATTATTCTGAACTGAAAAAGAAGCCAACAACCCCTTTTGCTGTGTTGTCTGGAAAAAGTGAGCTCAGTAAGAAAAACAAAAATGAAGTTCACCTTAAAAATGCCTTTAGGGAATGGAAACTTTGATTTAAAGTGACAATTGTAATAATATTTTCCCGTTTTATTTTGRGTTTTCTTCAGGCTGTGGAAAAACAAATTAAAAAAAGAAAATAAAATCATTTGAGCAGAAGGAAGATAGAGAAACTGTTAAATAAAAGGGCACAAAACAGAGGCTGCAACCCACAAACCAAGCAAAAATATGAAATGAATGATAGGATTTTAGGTACATTTAGTATTTGATAACAGTAATTAAACCTAGTAAACTTTTTGTGTCATAGATTTTAAAGCAGTTACAAAGCAGGCTAAAGTTGTCATCAACTTTAGCTTTTGTAGCTAAAATACTGTCATACAGGAAATGAACGGCATTTTCGGAGACAAGGATCAGAGCAGATGACATGCCAATGATTTTAAAGTTTGCCCCTACTGTGCCAAATAACCATATAATTTCAATTATGTATTATACAATATTTGTATAATGCACATCAAAAGAATAGAGTCAGCGGATTAAGCATGTTCTGAAAATWGTGTCTCATCCTGAACTAGGAATTTGTCATGATGATGAGGAAAAACAGAATGTTACCTTTTATGTATTACAGATCAGACAGAGGTACTATCTTTCCTTGGAAGGTAAATCTGCTCAGTAACCATCAAGTCAAAACAACATTGACTGAGTTATACCTTTAAGGAAATAACTGGGTAGGATAAGATTTTTGTCACAAGAATCTGAGAGCACTCTAATTTGACATCCTTTTAGAATTCAAGGTGAATGCCCAAAGGTAAAAAATAAAGTAGATATATTTCTCRATGTATAGATGTATTTTCATAGAACGACATGTTTGCAATTGTATRTGTCTAGCAGAAGGAAGAATTAAGCCCTCAAGGAGTAGGAAATTCATGGCTCCATTAGTCAAAGTGCTAGCTTTTTAGCTTATGTTTATTACTTTCAAACCTGATTGAAATGATTTATTATCTGATCTCCATATTTTATTATTTTGCCTTACACATCTTTCTCTCAAGTGACTGACCATAATTCYCTGCAGTCATTCTAATAATAAAAGAAGTCTGTTAATATGATTTCCTCCATAGATCATTTAATATTCATCACACCTGGATAACATAAATGATTTATGTTGTGAAAGTGGAAGAAAGAAGCCTACAGCTCTGCTCAGAACTGAAATTTTCAGGTATTTTTAACAATGCCTCATTATATCTTTATTATGGCGACTGACCCATTTTGACTTCAGATCATCTGGTAGAAAATTAGCTTTTGGCCAAACTGAAGAGCAAGAATTCAATATTGTATACGTAAATTATAATAGTGGCTGGTCATAATGTGCTTTCTTTATGTAGGTCTGATTTCATGACAGTAACTTGATTAATATATGAATGGGAAAGAAAAGGGATTCCATTGGGTTAAAAGAGCAGAATGAAATTCTACTTCCACTGAATTTAATGAGGCCAGGATTTCATCTCTGTCCTTACATTTTCAAGACCAACCTCTTAAAAAATATTTAAAATATTTAGACCTGATGGAATGCTGGATCTGTTATATGTACACAAAAGCATCCTCAATACCTTGAAAAGATGTAGCTATGCTAAATTCAGGCTATGAATCCATCTTTTAGGAAAGAAAACAYTTACCCATAGGAAAAGTTTTGGACTTAACATTCCTACTTAGAGTTAATGATATACAGAGCAAGATAATAAAATATATGGAAATAAAAGAGACTACAGTCGAGATAGTGTGCAGGAAAAGGTAATGTAAATCTAACTCTGGAAGGCTGAATCTTGAAGTATGTTCAGAAAAAAATTCTGAAACAATAATATATATTGGTGGAAATTAATCTAAATACTATTATAAAATGTTTTTTAAGTGCTGACTTTCTTCTTGGTGGCTTTATAATATTTGAACAAATATTGGTGGTTATTACCCACATATCCATAAAAATGAAGGTAAAACAGAGCACACGGTTCAAGATTTCTAGGGCCCAACTCTTGCATTAACGGTCACAGATGTCTATTTCTGAAAATTAACAGTTTCAGAGGTTCATGTATTTTCTCTTCAGAGGGCATCCCAGGTAAATATAAGAAATGTGCCTTTCATTTTGTATGTAAAACCTTTTTCTGGGCTATGATTTGGTTTTGATTTGAACTATTTTAATAAGCTATGTTTCAGAAGATACTTGTGATTACAGTTTTAAGCATGTATAGAATACTTAAGAAACAKCAAATCTAAGTACTTTTTTCTTACATTATGTTTGTAATAACAATAAAATCTGAGAATTGCCTCTCTAAATTCTTACACTTCAGATACATACCTATCCTTTGATTGAATGTGTCAATGAGACAATAAAGACTACTGTTCCATATTTTACACAGCCATAATTGTGACACAAATGCCAAGGTTTACAAAGTAAGTTAGAGATGTTTTGTGTATAAATCTGGATTATATATTTGCTAAACACATTTCTAATCAATAACCTTTTGAGAACATAGTTTTCATCTGGACTCCTTCTCTATTACAGTGATACATCATTAACTTAGCAATATTTCCTCTTGCCATAAAATGCGCTGATAAGGACAACTGGAAAGATAAGTAGTATAAATTGAAATAGTAAATGTCAATATGATTTAGGCAACGTGAACCATCAATAGCTGTCTTTAAAATGCCAATACAAAAAAAAATTGAATAAAGCACAGCAAGCACGTGGAAGAGCCAAGAAATGAACTTAAGCCTTATAAACCCCTGTGCAATGTCTTAACTACAAAGTCATTCCCGATAACAAGCATAGTGCATGATTTGAAAAGGCCTTTAACTTTTTATATGCCTGTTATTTGTCCTCAAAGATGGATATAGACAAAGATTCAAATATTGTGATTGCTTTAAGTTAGCAACAGTTATAAGGGTATCTTGACTACCACTGCATGTGAACTAAATCAGCATGCTGAAAAACCTGTGTTTATACTCCAAAGCCTGTGAATTTTTGGAGAATATTGATAATCCAGTAAAAAAAGGAACAGGAGAGGCTGACATTAAATGGACAATTTTATCAGATACTAAGGAAGAATAGGGAAAATCCTAGTGGTTCTCACTTATAAGATAGACTTCAAGTGGAGAATTTTCATTTCACGTCAGCCAGAAACGCATGTAGCACCACATGTTCTTCTCTTTCACTGAATGTTTGAAATATTTGAACATTTGAAGATTTTCAAACCATTAAGGAAAATGAAAAAGAAGGTTAATAACCTCACTTTTTGTTTAGTATCATGTTCAGTATTTTCACTAGACCCAACAACAGAGTTCTGCATAAAAAGAGATGTAACTATTTTACAACTACAGAAATATTCCCTTTGCCAAATTGGATACTTTCTTTTGACGTGTTCACTGAAACAACCTGAGCTGCACGTAATGATTGTCATTTAATTGGGAGGAAAGATACCTTTTCACTTTCATACATATACCTCTCAAAGCCTTTATTATAGTTCACCATGTTTATCTGCTTCAGAGAAACTACCCGGAAACAACGGAAATCACTAATAAGGTATAAATCATTCCATCCAACAAGGAGAGTGATTGATGGTGGCAGCTGCTTTTCATGCTCAAGTGCTTGACAAGAGTCTAAGTCAATGGAAACACCTTACAATGAGCTTTTGCTTACACCATACATTTCCTAATTTGTAAAATGCCATAAGCACCAATAGTACAATCTTCTTCTCAATATCTGAGGTCTCTAAGAAATTATAGTATAACACATGGCTTTGTGAGCAGGACTGAGTTGTGACTTGACATGTGCACATAAATTGAGACTATAACAGTGTAAAAAAATCCGAACACACAGACCTGGATATTGTTTTCAGATGCCAGCATTTCAGCTACTAATATATTCAAGTGCTCCTGAGTTGCTAGGATCAAACTGCACACAAGTATATCCTGGGGTTGAGGAAGGAAAAAAATCTTCAGAATCAAGTCAAGGAATTAAATTATTCCTTTCACTAATTTGATCTATTTTCGAGAAAGTCATATGGGGGTGTAATATACTCATCACTAACCCTGAGTAATTAAGGCAGCAACAACAGCAGGACCTGCATTCTGTCACTTCCAACTTGTCAGGACACTGTAGTCTTTAATTTCAGATTTCATTAGATCTGTGATCAACTGGATTAAGATTCAGTTGGACAGACGTATTTTGTCATTATTTGAAAGGATACACTTCAAACAGAAATAAATTTCTGCAGAGTCTCAGAGTTCACTTTCTTAGTAAGAAAAGGCAGTAATCTTTGGCTCTCAGTATACTATTTTTCTGCACCCTACATTGGCTCCTTTATACTGTAGCACTTACCACAGCAGCTGTGCTTTTTAAAAGCCACACTATTAACATGAAAAGTGAAGGACTCTGGAAATTAGAAAAGGGGAGTTTTTTGATGAAGGACCCTGGATAATGCCAACATTTCTTAAAAAAAATAAAGCCAGTGCCAAGAACGGAACAAATTTACAATCTGTGGGTTTATTTTTGTGAAAGCCTACTGCAATAATCAAAGATGATAAATTGAATAATATACAATGTATTAAATATTTATAAATAGTAATTATTATTTAAGTACCTGGAAAATCAGGAAAATCCAGATTTCTATACAGATACTTAAGAACTTTTTATTAGACTATAAAAGAATACATACCTTTGAATTAATTCAAATTGGATTTGGTAACTGCATACTATTAAAATATATAATCCAGTCAGTATAATAACCAAGGTTTTACCATACATAAAGGAAAGAGGCAGGGAAAAACCTCTTGCTTAAGAATCCTAAGTGAAAAAGATTGTACTTCTGTAGTGAAGATGGTTCACTGGATCTCTAGAGCAAATTTGCACATATATACAATTTTTTATTTTGTTTTCCATTCGGTCACATCATAACTTAGGCCCTAGTGCTCCATCGTCTCCAGGTATTTTCTTTTTTCTAAGTGAAGGTAGCTAAATTCAGCTCTTTGGTAGAATGTAGTTGACTTACAGTAGATTTACTTTAAATTTTTKGAAGCAGATTTTAAAGTAGTTTTTTTTTTCTTCTACAGTAGATATTTTTGCTACTTTTTAGTTGACTGTCAGAATTTTTTTTGAGGGAACAACTTATTTTATCCAATTTTGCATTAGTGAAAAATTTTGTTGAGGAAAATAATTACTGACTTTTAAATATTYTTCTTCCTAACATTTAAGGAATGTAAACCTTCTAGTCTGTCTGAGACTGTGCAAGGCTCTGTCCTGTACCAAATTTTGTGACTTCTAATGTCCTTAGCACAACATTGGACAACTTAATCTACTTTAATAAAATGAATTCGAGGACTTTCGTTAAAAAAAAACATAAAGCCTGGCCTAAGATCATGCAGCTCCCAAGATCACTCTTTACTGTGTTGATCACTGTGGACTTTATTCATTGACCCTGCTGAATCAAAAGACTCAGTTTAAACATCTCAGTTTAAAGGGTGATGGTTCAAACCAGCAGCTCCCATTCGGCATCTGAGGTTATAGACATGGATGCCTGGATTCACTGATTTCTATACGCAACTCTAAAGATAGAAAAGTTCATCTGTAAGAAAACACTCATATCGCTAGGGCGTAAGTATGTGTAATTATTTATCAAAATGTATGAAAAAAACCCCTAAACAAATTCATGTTAACATAGCTCAGAAAAGGATGGAAACTTTTTGTCTGGGAACAAAAATTTCAGACTCTATTGATGTGGCTAGTGACACCTCATTAGTTGCTGAAGACTCATTAAATTTACACTTTAAAATTAGGAGTACATTGGACATCAAAAATAACATATCATTGTTAATAATCCTGAAGCCAGTGGATGAATTACCAGAAGGTAAAATAATAATGGAATAGAGTAAGAGTAAAAACAGATGGATGGTCATATGAAGAAATGCCATATCAAGCAGTGAATGTAAACCCAAATGTTGTCTTTGATATTGGGATAGGTAAGCCGGTAATAATTTCTAAGAGACATTTTGGTAAACATGATACAAAATGTGGTGTTTAAGTAAGAGTGATTTTAATTACAATCCTTAGTTCCAACTGTAGCATCCACTTTCACAGAGATTAATAACTGGAAAAAATATTATATGCCGGTTTTGGTAAGTCTGATAGGAATCAGCAGTACTAATATGCAACCTTGTGAGAAGTAAAAACACACTGCTTGAAATAGCTGCTCTCACTAACCTGATTTTTCCCACTTCTATATTGAAGTAGCCTTTACCCCCAATAATTGTTTTACCTTCCCCTAAATAGACCTCAGCTTAGCTCAGTTAACCAAAATCCCCTGCTTTTACCTTTAAAGTTATGGTTTAAGCACCTGAAACAGAATACTTGAAAGCAAATCCACAATTTGTTAAGAACCTAGAAAAATTTAACTCTAAACACCATTGTAACTGATTCACAAGAGAAGCTCTTCATGTTCAATGCTCTCAATATCCTCATAATCAACAAAGATAAGAAGGGGGAAATAGATGTTAATATTCAATAGTCAAACCAGCAAAATGAAGCCTCAATAACTGAATTTTCTCGCTTTCAAGATAGACCAAGACTGAGTGTAAGGAGAGATGATGGCCACTTATGTTTACTGTGTTGAAATAATAATATGCCTGAACAGTTACTGGACCCCATTACATAAAAGGCTGCCTGAGGAACATTCCATTTGCCATGTCAAATTGGTACAGCAAGCTACTGACCATGGTGTTTTGTGTGAACTGTATTAGCAGCATCTGATGAACTTTCCCAACCTCCCTGAGCAACTGCACTTATCATTGATGTAGTTAAGACCTGTAAAACAAATTGGAAGTAACTCTTATTTTGTACCTATTGGTAAATTACATGACATTTATGCCAAAAAAAGCCTCACAAGCTACCATACCAGCTGGAAATACTTCAGTTTAGTATAACAAGTGCAACCCTGAAGAGCTTTTATAGATATGACTAATTCAGTTTAGCTTCATTGTAAATTAATGCATTGGGACAGCCAATAGTAAAGCTATTAAAAGAATGAAATGGCAGTGGGATTGTCAAAATTTCTCCCTTAGCCTGCATTTAGGAAGACAATTTCAGCTACATGGGTCTCCAGTCAGTGGCAGAGACAGTCATACATTACATTCAAATGTGTATGAGGTTTCTGGGGAAAGGACTTGAGGAAAACAGTCTGTCTTACCCACTGAACAGTACTGTGTGCATGCATATGAAATTTATTTTAGTTAACATGACAAAAGGGATAACACTGCAATTAGCAAAGAATGCCCCCTATCAGGCAAAAGCCTGTCCAAACAGGTGGGCTTTCCAATAAACTTGAAGGTCAACAAATTCTGAATTTGGCTATGAGTGTGTCAGTAATCACGATAGTTTATAATCTTTCTCTATTGCAGCTACTCGATCTAACCTATATATATCTCAGCAATTAATAGATAAGGCCCATAAAACAGCTATTCAAGCAAACTGAAAAAGAAACTAGATCCTCCTTTATTAAAGAAAAAAGAAATCTTGTTAGTCCTAATTGGAAGAAGGTTAATAGGGAGGTTTAGTTCCCTATTAACTATTGGGCTATTTGGATTTTGTCTGTAACCACAGAAAAGCCCAATCTAGAAAMTACAGGAAGAAAATTTCTGTGAAGTTTCTTCTGTGGGACTTGCTTTGAAGTAAGGAAATTTAAGAACAGAGGTAGTCTGGCTTAATCATCAAAGGCTTTTTCTCTGTATTTGGAAATTTCTTTTTATTTGGTTAAATGCATCTTAAGTATATTTATGGTGCAGCATGTAACTTAAATGCATCTACAAAATGCATTTCCACATGGAATATTGATGTTTTCATATGGTTTAATGGATGCTCCAGCTACACAGTCATAATAGGAAATTAATATTTAAGACAATTTGCATATATATGGATAGAAGACTGGGTTTGAAATTCTGAGTCTTAGTCTTTGGTCAGACTGAATGGGGTCATTTAATGAGCTAGGTGTGGACAAGGTCTTTTAAGAGGTTTCACATGAAGCAATCTTAGGAGAATAAATTCTCAAAGGCATACCAGGCAGTGAATATTTAACCCCAAATAACACTGCCTTAATATTATAGTTTCAACAAACAAACCAAAATGCTATTTTCTGTTACACTGATACAAATCTTACATGGCACTATTAAAATCAATGACATTAAATCCACTGTAAAAACTATAAACAAAAATGGAATTTAAGGCTTTCATAGTAAAGTTATCCAGGATTAAGCATACAAAGGATATCAGAAAATTCTGCTATTCTCCAAATTGTAATGGTTGATACATCCTCATTCTTCGTGTACCCTTTTTTTTTAATCTATATCTTCAGCTCAGTTTCCTTKCTCCATTTGCTTTCTTTGATCACTCTCTTTGGGCCTTAAAAGACTGCATTTGAACAAAAGCACCTACAGAATGTGATACTTGTCTGTTGCTCTCAGTGAGGTTTTCTTGTCTCTTATTTTGTTCCTTTTGATAAATCTGTCTTTACTTTCAGCCTATCTTTCTCTACTCTCCTTCTTCATGTGTTCTTACTTTGTTTTGCAAGAAAAAAAGTTCCCTGAACCACTAAAAATYAGCCCAAACTCTCTGATAAATTACCATCATCTAAGACTCAATAAAAGTTGGAAGAAAATTCTAATCAACTGGGAACACTCTCTCAGGGAAATCTTTTACCATATTAATCAATCCCATCTTTACAGTGTGATCTGAAGACCATAAAAGGAAACTATTTCTATTTCTTAGCTGTCTGAAAGGATGCTCTCCTCCATATCTGTTTCTTCTCTCAACATCTTGCTTCTCTTTTTGTCACAGGGAACCTTTGGCTCTACCAAGCTTAACTTGGACACATTAAAGAATGTGCGCACACACACACACACACCCCCATCCCCCCAACATCCCAGATGGAAAATAAGGAGGTAGTATTTAAAAACTGGTGACAATACAACTCACTCAATCTTCCCAGATACATACAGTCCATGGTACAAAACATTTTCATTACTAGAGCTTATTTCCTGATTTCTTGCCTAAATCCCAAAGCTATAGTTTGTTCTGAGAAACTGAATGACTGTCACCAGCTTGCTTAATAATACCTTATTCTGGGATTGGATTTACTGCACTAACCCATAGTATCTCTGCTCTCTATTTCTTTGTAAAGAAAAACTATAGGGATTTATGTTTTAGAATAATGAAAGATGCATCTCTGCATGCCCAATATCATTACAAGTCTGAATAAGGACTGATATTCTATAAAAGAATCATCCCTTCCGTCAACTCAGCACAAGTGTGCAGTGCAGCACAGGTTTTCAGTCAAATAAAAAGCCAGCTTTTTCATTTTAACCAAATGGATCAGTTGTACAGAAAATGCTTACATACAGCATACTTTATATGCTTCAGATTGTTTGCAAAAAAAGACAGGAAGATCTGCCTCTGACAGATGAAAGTCATGTCCCACAAAAAATATTAGTGTTTTTTAAAGGAATCAGTAAATATCTGAAGAGAAATCCTCATGACATAGTATACATGGACTTCCAAACTCTTCAGACAGTCCTCAGCAAAGGTCAAAAAAGCCTTTGCCTTCATTTGCAAGAAAATGATTTTGTCTTGACAGTAAAAGGAGGGTTCTTTTCTTAAAGTGTTAAACAAGAAAGCAAAGTCAGAAATGAATTATAAGGTGGCACAAAGGAAAAGTTTAGCGGTGAAGTCTCAAAGGAAGGTATCCTGGACCTGTGTTGCAGATGTACATAAATATGTATATTTATATATATAAACACATATATGATCTGAAAATATGGTCAAGTATGGTCACTAAAATGTCTGTGCTAAATGTTTCATAATAATAAAAAGTAAAACTTACTTACTACAAAGGGCTGCAGAAAGATCTCACAACATAACATGACTTGGCAGTAAAATTGCAGCTGATATCCAGTATGAATAAATACAAATTAATGCACAGAGGGGGAAAAATCCCTAAGAATATATATATAGGCATGGATTCTAAAGTACTTACAACTAATGAAAAATAAAAAGTGGATTCTGTGGGAATATAAGCTCTTTCCTCAGCAGCAAGGAAAAGTTTAGAACATTACAGAAATAGATAAAAGAATTGACCACAAGACAGAAGGCATGTTTATAACTTCCAGTCACCCAAACTAAAAAAATTATATAGAAGAAATAAAAATCTAAAGACCAGGCTGACAAGGAGGTATAGAAAAGCTTACATAAGACGCCCTAGGAGACCATACAGCTGAACAGCAAATAAGTTGAAAACTACTCTGGTTGGGAAAAAATCTGGTTAAAAACGATAGTAATAAAATGAATTCATTCCACCATCAGATGCACCATACGGTCATACAAGCACTTCTGCCAAAACAAGTGGTAAGGCAGCATGGGGACAGGGATTAAATGAATGGGGGGATACTGTGATTACACCTTTCAGGGATAATGCTGGCTTTAAATATTTGCAAAACAACAGACTAACTAAATCACGATATTTTACCTCAGAAAAAAAAACAACCGAGGAAGGACAGAAAGATGGCAAAACAAAAATTTCATAACTGAGCTCCTACATACAATTTTGCCAAAATCATAACTGAAGGGAACAAATTTTTGCTTCACTTCATTCTTCAAAGTCTGGTGGGTACCAATTTACAATTATCTGACAATCCCTTCTGTACAACACAGGTAATTCGTCAGGCACTATATTACATTAATTAAAATGTATTAATTAGGCTACTGAACAACTTATCAAATACAGAAAATGTTTATATACAATTTCTTTCAGTCACACAGCTGCTTTAAAGGAGGTGAATTTTTTTTGTTAATTCGATCACCTCTGTCTGAGAAAGAAAAAATGGTTTCATTTTTTTTCTGTAAAATTTACCATTTTTGGTAAATATTTTCATCTTTTGATCTACATCTTGCACTTCCACTACTTTTCTCCCTTGCAAGATCATAGATAGTGAAAACAAAAAAGGCAATTGTGAGAAATGAATGAAATAACAAACTGGAATGGATAACCTGAAATTTGTAACAGATTCTGCAAAATTCTTTCAAGTTCAAAGAATGACAACTCTCTTTTATCCTTCCTTTACACAGGGGTAGCTTACATTTACATTTCCATACATAACAAATTCAGTAGACTACATTAAGATGTTAAAGCCTGAATATATTTGTGATGTCTATTAAAAATTTAGGTATTACTGACTTGTTCTTTCTTTCACTTATGACAGTGCTTTGTTTAGTTACAGGTGGTATTAGCAACAGGTTTTAATATCATCCTCTTTCTAGAATGGAGCAAAGATGACTCTTCAGTTTTCCCAAGATCATTATGTCCCCAAAAGTTCAAAAGAGAAACACATCTTTAAAGTGAAAACATAAGTTAGAAAGCAATCCATGATGAACAATCATTAAAAAACACTGATCCTCACAGAAGCTGACAGTTAATGACAGTTCTAAATTTAGAACTGAGTCTTGAAACCCATTTTCCCTGTAGTGTTCCAGGACATTTTGCTTCTTGAAGGAAAATAAACTCACGGCCCATTACAAGATAGCACATAAACTTGTGTCTCTCAAAGAGTATAAAATAAACAACACCCATTCTCCTTCAGTGTTTTATCTTTTCCACTTCATTAAAAAATTTGCTTCAGGTAAAAAACATTGATAACTGAGGTTCTTCGGCCTATGAGAAATTACGTAACAACTTAGGGAAACCCGTATGACAAAAGTTTCAGAGTTGAACCATAGTTAAATTTGAATCACCAGAGAGATCTTTAAATAAAATTAGTGACAGAAAGACTATTAAGCATTCCAAAGGGCTATTTCTGCTTTGGTATGATTCATGGTGGAAAACAACTCAGTTTTAAACTAAATGAGGCCTAGCACAAAGGCAGATGAATTAGGCCACCATCCTGATGAAGGAAGGCTCCAGGTGGCTGATCTTGATGCATCCGTGTACTTCTAATATCATCTAAGCAGAAAAGGAAGAAGGTGAATCTATGTACACTACATGTCACAGTCACAACAGATCCATTATATATTAAGGCTCTATTAGCAGAAGACTTTTCATGCAATTGCAGAGTGGCTTAGTGCAAACAAGTTTTTTGGTTTTAGATTTGAGAAGTTTTTAAAACCTGCTATACTTAGGGATCCAGAGGCAAGGCTTGGTTAATACAGAAGAATGCTGGGATCAGCATTCAGAAGATCCAGTAGCAGAATGGTACTGCAAAGGTATAACAGAAGAGTTGGTTGACAGTAGGAACAGAATTGTTTATCCGGGATTCAGAAGACTTAAAACCCACCATATCTTGGTGGATCACCGCTTCACCTTCTCACTAAGAGTCTCAGTTAGAATGTCCCAAAGCACACATATACAAATGTTGGACATGGCTTACACTTGCGTAGACAGATCTACCTGAATAGTTCTAGATAAAAGATGCAGCATTATGTTTGAGTTTACTCACTTAGTGCAGTGTCACACCTTCACCTATGTCAGTCAGYCTCATGCAGTGTGGATCTTAGTCCTAAACAAGCTGCAGACCTGAGCTAAATAAATATATTTTAAAAAGCAAAAAACAAAATGTTATAGGGTTGCTTTTTGTTTTTTATGAAATCCTCAACAGCATGTTTCAAGTTTCAGTCTGTATACAGTGAAAACAGCTAACTAAAGTAAATCAAAGTGTATTTTCTTTCAAAAGAAAATTGGACAATTTCCATGGTCACTTACAAACACACACAAAAAAAAAAAAAAGAAAGAAAGGAAAAATAAAAGAGCAGGACTGTTACAGAGGATTGAGTGATAGAATCAGTCTCTTGTAATTTTATGTGAACAATTTCCAGCCTCTTGTTATAAATGAACCATTTTTACTCTCCCTTGACCTGACCAGGGAGTTTATTTCAYTCTCTGATGAAAGGATAATTTATATTAGAACATACAATCATTTTGCACATCAYTTCGGTCTCCCCACCTCTCAATTCATGTTTCACACACCTACTCATACTGCCCCCTTCCTATCAACCCCCCTCTTTTGAATGAAACACCTAGATCTTGAAATCTCTCTCAGAAATGCACACAAGAACATATTCCTTGGCAACATGACTCACTCCAGTGTCTTAGCCTCATTAGTAAGCAAGGCAGATGCCCAGATACCAATGCTGTCTGTAGCACATACATTTTTATATAACATCTCATTATTTATATATAAATGTATAATGCCTTGTCTTCGGAATACAGCATCAATTTTTGGTTGAACATTAGTAAGATTCACACATACTTAGAAGTGTCTTGTTTATTTTAGTTCACTTCGTGGTTTTCTTCTTTAAATTTTGTCATGAATTATGCTTACTTAGAAGAAAGTAAACCCCCTTTGGGACATTTTCCCCTGTATGCATTACATATTCCAAAATGTCAATGGCAGAATCTCTTACAGTGTAGCAGTTGACAGTCTGCATACTTTAATCAAGCCAGAAAGTTTTAATTATACTGCTAGAGGCATCCCATTAACATTTATTTTCCTTAATAAGGACTCTATGAGAAATTAAAAAAAAAAAAAAAGGTAGAGCCTGCAGTTCTTTGGAAAGAAAGAGGAGGGCACTCCTCTGTTTCTTAAACACAGGCAAATCTGAACATTATCACCATGAAACAATATTATAATTTGTTTTCTTTTGCAGCCCAGAAGAGAAATTCTTATGTTTGATACTGTTAATTGTAATGCTTCTGGATACTGTAACTGTTCTAATAATAGCAGGACCTTTAAATAAAATTCTCCTCCCTACCCATTTCCCCTTTTTCTGTCTTCTGGCATTTAGTAC
The DNA here is from genome assembly GCA_030449065.1 of Oceanodroma leucorhoa. Taxonomy (NCBI): domain Eukaryota; kingdom Metazoa; phylum Chordata; class Aves; order Procellariiformes; genus Oceanodroma; species Oceanodroma leucorhoa. The sequence goes on along the minus strand of JASVER010000124.1, from coordinate 1,591,864 downwards.
TGGGAGTGGGTAGCCCCATGCAGTTGGGAACTGTGCACCTGAACAAATACAGCTGTAAGAACAGCATGTGTCTTGCCYTATTTAAGCTCACCTTGAACAATGTCAAGGCAGGGGATTTTAGTTTGGGAAATGGAGCATCAAATATATGGCCTCCTCAGATGCCTGCTTTGGGAAAGAAAGGGACCATTATAAAATAACTGTTGGCCTTTGAAACAGATAAAGAAAAAAAGCAAAAGGACTCTGCAGTCATCTATTGAGACAGATTTTCTCCTCGTCTTAGAAAGGTAGCATAATTTCTCATAGACATGTGTTTTAGATTTAAAAGTTATCCTACCATTGTCATTTAAGACACGATTTCAGATACTGTTGAATAATATTTTTTTATATTTCATGAAATATATGGTATTAATGATCTACTTTTGATGGCCTGTACTTTTGGGCCTGAGTTCATAATTTGCCTTGTGTTTTTTTGCGAGGATGAGCTCATTAGCCACAGGGTTCCTGACTTCATTCCAAAGCAGGTAGTTCTTTCTTTACAAATTCTCTGTAATCTTCATTTGGATACGCTGTATCTCTCTCCCTGGTCTGAAAGTACTATTTACGTAGCATTACTGTTTTAAGCTTTTCCTCATTCTTTCTACACCATAGGTAGCAGCACTGCAAGAGTAAGAAAAATAATGTATATGCYGTCAGTAATGGCTGGGAAGTTACAACTGGAAGATAGATGACATGTATAGGGCTATTAATGTACGTCACAGTAGCAGGATAATGGACAATTTGGCTGAAATTGCACTTAAATAGAAGATCAGCTCTGTTCACAGACTTCTTGTTTGACTGAGCAAATAAATACAGCACATTTAAAATGGTATAACCACCCCAAAACAGATAAGATACCACAACTTGAAAAAGGGACTTAAATGCCTAATACATAAATTACATGGGGTTTAAACTCCCAGATCCAAAGACACAACCTTGAAACTATGCCCTTGGATTACATGGATTCTAGGTAGCATACAAACTGAAGACGGAGTGCAATATAAAAGTTCTTCAGATAAGAAAATCTCAGCTTCTCTAAACGATGAGTTAAGTGTCATGTACCTGACTGCAGATGGCAAACCTAAGCATTCCTCTGCCTAATCTTCTGAAGCTCTTGAGCCAGTAGGTTTTAAAGTAAACACACTCATTTCCTCTTAAAAAAAAAAAAAAATCCCAGAAATTGTTTTCTGTTTCAAAATGGCCAGAAAAAGAGTGAGATTTTCCCTCCCCTTGCTTTGAGGCAAAAGCTTATTCATTGGAGCAGTGACTCAGGCTTCATTCTCTTTCCTTCTTTAAAAGTGGTGTTCAAACCTATGCATCTACCACCCAAGAAAAATGCACAGATGCAAAGACAGAGGTGCCTTCAAGCTTCCTATGGAGGCGTAGCATTTTCCACATAAGAATTAAGAGATTACTTATTTGGGGGCTAGGGGGAGAAGAAAGGTTGAATATTACTCTCTGGCCTATGAATTACAGCAGGCAATTGGGAAGATGGATTCCTAGGCTGACCTCCAGAATAAAAGCACAAATGTAATATAAAACAGTAAGGAAGAAAAATGAAGTAAAATGGATCCTTGTTTAAATGCTGTCCATCTCTCTTCTTTTTCTTTCTGTTCAAATGGAACCAATTCTCCAGCTTAGGCTGACTCCAGCAACAAGTACAGTACATGAGAGTGCAGCGACTGCTTATGTAACAACATATTTACAGATGTTCCTATCTGGAACACAGGTGTCCCCTTTTGATATTTTTCTGGCTAGACAGGCAGCATAATAATTTTTTGGAGATCATCCACAGCCATTTCATAAAGAGAATTGTACATCTTCACTGCCACTAATTATAGTAATCATTTTCCTGCATAACAAGCCAAGGGCTTGCGCCAGAGCAACTAATTTTGCTTTTACTCCCGACTCCAAATTGGTACTACATTGTCCAACCTTCTCTCAATTAAAAATTGTCTAAATGTTTAATTGGACTTAAAGCAGAGCAAGTAATAATATTTTCTTCAAGATGTAGATTGGTTTCTAAACATAGACTGTTAAGCAACACTGGATTTAACTGTGAAGCAGAAGAAAGAACTACATTTTGAGGTGTTTCTCAGGAGAGTGGGTGACGGTTACGTTGCAATATCATGTTTACAAAAAGTCATCCTTTTGGTTAAAAAGTACCTCAAAAACACTGGTTATGTCAGCAACAGGACAAGTGGTCCTCAATTTTATCTCAGTTTTGATGAACAAAAAAGGACAACTGAACAAGTCAGCTATGCTGGTAATGTAATTTTATAAGGTGTCAAAAATTACATTAAACTATTTGAAATTAATGCCCAGTAGGTAAGTATGAAAGCCAAAGAAATGAAACAATGGGAGTAAAGTAATGATGGATATACTTGGTAAAAATAATGAAATAATGACATTTTAACATCTGTAACATTCAGAAAATTCTCACAGAGATGTTGTGATTGATCTGAAATTTAGCTGTTACATTGAAAACTACAGTATATATACAAATATGTCAAAAGTTGGATACTATTCAGAGAAATTAAAATAACAATAATATAAAAGATTACATAATTATTGTCTCCAGTAAATTCCTTATGCAATTTCCTGTATTTTTAAGAATAAAGATATTTAGTCTGTCCTGTAGGCATCATATCCAAAGTCATGTTAGCTTAATTCTGTTCCATACTTTACCAATTATAAATATTTTGTGATTTAAAAAATATTTATACCTATGCAAACAAGACATTTTCAAGTAGTATTGAATTTATTAGCTCTGCAATATGAGAAATAGCTGAATTCTCTGTAGGCTTCTTGAGCCACATTTCTCTGTTAACTGGGCTAGGAATTTAATTTTTGCACTCAGAAGTTCTTTGTTAGACACACAGTGTGGGACTGATCTAGCTTAACTCAGACATCTAAATGCTAGATGCGTAAGTCTGAGCCAGTCACTCCCAATCCCTTTAATAACTGAAGAACAGGCATCTTTAAATGTTTATAATTAGATCAGATAAATTGCATCTCTCTCTCTCTCTCTCTCCTCCCCTCCCCCTGACACTTTACAAATAAAGGAATTATCCTTGAAAACTAGACATGTGATTGTCTTAAAATTATTAAAACTTTCCATGACACCATTATGCAGTGTTTTGTTCACAGTGCAAGTTGAGAGAGTGCAACGAGAGTGATAGTTTGTTGCACAATAGCGCAAGGTCTCCATATCTTTTCTGTACTCTTCACTGTAAATATCAAATGTCAAAATGTTGAACTTACTAGCTTGTAATGGAACTTCAGTTGTCGTTCTCTGTTTCTTCACAGCCTTAGTGTCCTTAAGTGTTCTTGAGAGATTAGGATAACCTTGAGAACAAAAGAAAAAGCAGAAGTAATTTATTGCAAGCAGTACAACCGCAGAGGGTATTATGTTGATAAGGGAATAGCCCTGGAACATGACAAATGCAAATAAGGCAGGAAGTAATGTACTGCATGTTTAAGAACTACTTATATAATAGGTAAGTACTGGGGAAATGATTTCATATCTAGTATGGAAGCTTTTGATATATTTCGCGAACACCAAAATGCCATTCTTAGAGATGAACCACTGCTTATCAATCCTCCCTCCCTCCCTCAATACATACATACACACACACACATTTGTAAAAATTATTAATAAGAACAAGCAGAATCAATTGAAATAAACTATTTTATATATTTTAAAGAGTGTATGCTTATGGGATGAATTTTGAGTAAGACAGCCAGCTCAAATTATGTTTCAGTACAAATTACTGCAATCATAGTTTAAATGAGACAAGCTATTTACAAGGTAATTCTTCTAGTTATTAGAAAGGTAATTATGAGAACAATATAAGTAGAGATAAGTAGCTTCAAAAACATTCAGAAAACAATGCCCCATAAATTTTATGAAGTTATAGAATTAAAAGGGGAAAAGATGAATGTTTAGTAGCTTAGGGTTTTGTTTAGGGAATACTTCTTTTTCTCCCTCATGCTCCACTGAAAGCATTTCAGATCCTTCAAGATTGTAGCATGACATTTCTAGATGTTCATGTAGCTAATGGACAAATGGGGTTCTAGTTCATCCAAAAAGATGTTAAGCAAGCAGAAATTAACACAGAATAATGAACTCTATTAAATTTTCATCTTTTTAATTACTCAAAGAGCAGATCTCCTGTTGCCTCAAACTGTGTGTTTTATTGCGGACAATCCTATTGTTAGTATATTTAGTATGATGGTCTCTGTCCTGTCAAATATTTTGATATGCAAGGAAGCAATATTCTCTATAAAGACTTGGAGCTGCCATTGGTTTGCCTGTAATGAAAATCTGTAGACTGGCAAATAACTCTGACAGGGCACTTTCTTCTTTAAACTTTTTAAATCTAAAAGGTTATCCATTCTCCCTTGCTCATCTGGAGAGGTATGTCACTGCAGAACACTTGCAAGTTAAGGTACCACATTATTTTGTCACTTCTCCAAGTGAGCTAACAGAAATAAGAGAAATTTAGAAGGTAAACAATGCAGAAAAACACATTTCAGATAGGTTATGAACAAAGATGGAGAGTCATTAAACTTAAACATACAAAGAAATTCTATCAGAACTCAAATGTTTCACTCAGGTGATAAAAATGTCACAGAAGAAACATGTATTTGAATTTCTACGTCTGACAGTGATACTTTTCACAGTGACATCTGAACATCTCATCCACGTTAGTTAGGTGAAACTCATGACACTATCCCTGCAAATGCARGAGGGATGTATTTAACACAGACTTCTCTCTCTTCAGATATTCAAATTATTTTTCTCTAGTGAAGCTAATGCAGATTTGTACAGTGTATGAAGACATTGCTCTCCATGTTTTACAGACCTTTACCTCAACTATAAGGATGTTTTCTAGCAATACATAAATCAGTATTTTAGAGACTTCATTGAAAAAGAGTTGTTACAAGGCGCTAATATACAAAACATTCCAATGCATGAGATATTAAAGTAGGAAAAATTTGTTATTTATCCCTCCTATTCCCCAATATAATTCACTATGCAAATCTTTACCATATGGCTATTGATTTCCAGATGGAAGAACTCAGAACTCCTTTTCTTAAAAAAGAAAGCATTTTCACCCATCATGGTGAAATGGCTAAAATCCACTCACCAACCTGTAAGCAGTGAGACTCTGGAAACCTTTTATACTGCTGATTGGGGAGTAAAATATTCACTGAAACCAAAGAACTTTAAAGTGCACCACATTTCACTTATGCACTCTCTCCCTGCAGTTTTCCCTGTTTTGATATTGTTGGGCTTTTAGCTATACCACTGCTTGTTTTCCTACATTTTTTGCAGTGAGGATGTATGTGTGTGTGTTATTTTTGAGGCTTGAGGTATTGGGGGGAAATGACTGCTGAAAACACAAAAAACTTTAACTTAGGTATTGAATTCCTCTTTGTGCTGAGGTGAAGAGGCTGGCACTCTTTTAAAATTATTTTTGGGCAAGTGTGTAGCCTCTTAAGCAATTTCCTTCATTCCAGTCAAACATATTTCCATACTCTAATCTTTGTGTAAGAAAGCTTATGTTGAACAAATTGTGGCTATTGGTATTTGCATTCCCCACACAGTCAGAGCACCCACACTATCTAGCTCATTACTGAAAATTGCTTTAGAATGCCTTCAGTATGAAAGGTGTTATTATAGTATCAAATCCTGCTCTAGTCTGCATTTCAAATTCTTGATTAAAACAGTATTTTGGGCTAACAGGTTCTCTATTAACATCTCACTTATATATTTTACCCTGAATCATTCTAAATAATTTGTTACAGCTAAGAAAGGTTAAGGCTGCTTAGAATAATAGTCTGCTATTACTGCTTCAAATGAGATGTTTATTGCAACGCTGGATTCAGTATTACAAAATATTATATTCAATCAACTACTGCCAGTAATAGAAGTTGCTAAACTTCTGTGGTGGATGGGAGCTATATCACTGAGGCTAGCATCATACACTGATATCATAAGTATATGTTCTTTGAACATGTAAGTGAACAGTAGATTGAGAATTAATTTTTTCATTTGTAGCAGAATGAAATGAAATTTTGATTACACTAAACTGCCATCAAATGATGCATGCACAGATTGCCTTTGCAGTAAGTATTATATGTATTTACAGTTACAAGAGTATGGATAGGACCAGGATCTCTTGCTTTTACTTTCGGGAATCTAATCAGATACACAGCCTTAACACAGGTGTCTCCAGAAAGGCAACCACAAAGATGCGCTTAAAAGAAACTAAAAGAAGTAGTTCTGGACATAGAAAACCAAGGCCTGTTTGCGCATTAGTTTGCTTGGTTTAGCATCACTTACTGTGGACCAGAAACAGTTAAGTACTCTGGAGAAAATAGTCCCAGAGACTGCGTTTGTTGTGTCGCTTGTCAGAAAAGAAACTCTAAAAGCACTAATAAAATACCAAGGCCCTCAGCCCCGGCCTGAGCAACGGCGTCCCCGCAGCCCTGCAGCGGCCCTGTGCCCAGCRGTGGGGCGTCCCGGCCTGCTCGCCCCGCGGGCCGCCTCCCATTTGCCGCCACGGCGGGTCCCCTCTCCCGCCAGCGCCGAGGGCCTGCAGCCGGCCCCTGAGAGGCCGCTCGCCCGCTCAGCCGCCCTGCGGCAGCCCCTCCCGCCATTAGGTCAGGCTTAGTTGCCATCGGGGTACGCCAATCCCTTAGCGACTTAAATACGCACGTAAACTGCCTTATCAAAACACTTCCCTGACATCCTTACACACAGGAAAGTTTCTTTCTACTATTCATACAGCTGATTTCCAAATCAAATCAGAGGCTGATTTTAAAAATCAAATTTGTGAATTTCAAAAGAGATTCCTTTCCTTCTTAGATAAGAGGTCACAGGTGCCCAAAGGAAAGAGTTACCAAACCTGCAGGCGAATGTGAAGGGACGGCTGATAGTCAGGGAACTGCGGCCGCAGGCATGGTCAGCAGTGGGAAGACCGTGGAATTGCATCTGCACAGGTAAATGCCAGATACCTCAGGAGCAGGTCTAGAGAAAGAAAAAAATTAGACACGTGTTTAGCCTTGCAAYTTAACTTAGTTCAATAATTTTAGAAAATAATACAGTTAATAGGAATGTATCAGAGACATTTTCATCTGCATCTGAAAAAAATAACACTGAAGCTTGAAAATCTGTAATAATTTATGGCAGTTCATAATATTCCAAAATCAATCCTTATGTATCTTGGATGAGACTTACCTTTTCAGAAGACTTTTTGAATTAATTACTCATTTTAAACATTTCACAACCTCCGGAGAACTGCACAGATTGTTTTTCCCTGAATATCTATCAAGGAGATCAATTTGTTTCAGGGTTAACTGAGTAGTTTACAGAAAAGTGGGAGAAAGAAACAGAGAGACAAGCTTTTCATTTAATAATAATAAAARCTATCCATGAAAGTCACAGCCTTCTGTCAAGTACAAACAATAAAATCAATTAGGATGCAGTCAGAAATGGAATTCTGGTTTACAAAAGTGCAAACTAACTATTCTGTCACTTATGTTTCCCCCAGTGATAGCCAAGTAATTCTAAGCTATAATGTTTCTTTGATAAAAGTATAGAGCAAAATATTTTCAACACTGAAGAAAAAAAAGAATCTTACAAAATTTTTTTACAAGCTCAGCCACAGTTCTGATGGCCTTGCTCTAAGCACCTCACAGACTTTGAAATGGAGAACACAAATTAAAAGGAACAAATAAGTTGAGTCCTGTTGAGGCTCAAAGTTTAAAAATGCATATCTTTCAGTACAAGATGAAACATGGAATTTACTTGGTTTTGCATTATATTGCTACTCATTTACTGTAACGTTAATATTTTCTAGCAGAGATCTTCACTACGATGAATTTATCTATGGATTTGAATCAGAAGCAAGCAAAATATGTTCAAACCGTAATTCGAAACAATCAGATCTACTTCATCTCTCATTTTCAAATGCTAAGAATTTTTCTTCCTCTTCCTAAGTACAGCATAGCAGCTAAAATCCTCATGATTCATCTTCCCCGAGCAAGCACCATATCCCTGAGTGCTGACCAACCCCTGTACCCCGTCTTGCACTGAGTTTGCACTGAGTCTTGGTTCCATTTTGGTCTGAAATAAAATCCAGTGTAGCCATGTACTGAAGGAAGCAAGGCCAGCTGCTCATTGTGCATCCTACATATAAAATATAGTCAAAGACAGGACCAAAGGAATCAGAGTCACTGCTGTGAGAAAGCAGGGGAGGAACTAACAGTGAAATATGGAGAAGGGAGTGCTGTGACCTGAAGCCAGCAGGAAAGGAGGAAAGATACATAGTGCATAAGCCACCAAGGAGAATGTAATCCAATACCAAGAAGAAAAGACAAATTGGTGGGCTGACTAGATCACAACCTCAACAATGAGTCTACAAAGGAGCAAAGAAGCCTGAGAAACAGAGCCCATAAGTATGTAGGTAAAGAAAATGAAGCAAGACAAGCTGAGGTAGAGAAGATATTTGTCTAGCATTGGAATAAATAGGACAAAACAAATGGGAAGGGCTTAAGCTTGGCAAGGGTGAGCAGAAAAGTCTTTGGCTGTGAGAGGAAACTCTTCTTTGGAGTCCACATGAAAGCCAAGAGTCCTGACACTTATGATTCTGACAGCTAGGATATGAAAAAGCCATAAGCCATGCTGCTGCTTCATTACATTTAGTGCTAATGAGCACCAGCCATAGCCATTACTGCTGTCAGTAACTCAGGTTCGTAAGTCAGACATCTATTAGGTAAATTTAATGGGTTCCCTACACGCTAATCTTATAAGATAAAATTCATAAATTTTTATAGTTTTAGTGCAAGTTCTGTGTGTACAAGTGTCCATGTAATTTTAGTAAATGTCTTGTTTCTGTCTTCAGCAATATAAATTACTAGAAATAAAGTGAAAGGCAACATGCTTGAATACATGCTTTTGAATTGTTGCATAGGATTGACCAGAAAGCCTGCTGTTTCGTGCTGAAACTTAATGGAAGGTCTACATAAAACTGCAGAAATGGAAGCACTGTATTCAATTCCTTAATAAAACATTAATTTGAAACATCAAATGAAAAAGACACGTTCACAGTGGGACAGATAGCACTCGTTAATCTTGCAGATAACCATGTGAATGAACTACAACAGTCTGCCACAAATTTCCTGTTTGTCCATAGGATTATCCCTGTGCCAGTGGACTCTCAGAGCTAAGGCTACAACTGATGAAATCACTTTGCTATGTAAGTTATCTCCTAGATCACACTCAGGAGCACACCTGGGTAACCTGGGATAGACCCTACATCTTAGAAGCAGTCAAGAGTCAAGTTTCGTGTGTCTGGTATTGCAGCCTTTGCCATTTTTATTTGCTTTTGTGATGCCATTTGATATCAGAGAGACAAGACCGCAATCCCCTTGTACTGACAGACAGCCCAGTATCACATACCACAAGAGTAAATAGGATGGGTAAGTGGCCTGCACTCAAACTAAGTTCAGGGTTATTGTGAAGCAATATGAATGCAAGAAATTGTATAAGATCTATTTCAGGTTAAATGCTTACTTGTAATCAGTCCTTCAAAAACAGATATTTATTTTTCTCACTTATTGAGTGATCTCTAATCTCTTAAAACTTCAAAACCATTTGAAGCGTATCACAGAGTGTTTCATCCTAATCTGTATTAGTCTTGTGGTCCACATATATGATGAGGGCATTAGGAACAAAACTATTACCAAATATCAATATCAATCTGGTTTGAGTGAACTGTGAAAAGCGAACAGCTGAAGATTACACTGTGCAAAAGGGAGCTGGGCAGCAACTGTATTGCTACAGACTTCTGAGATTTCCGAATATTCCCGCTGTATATTGCAACAAACTAAAGCACTCTCAGAGTTTTTCATGACAAAGAAAAGAGGGGAGAGGAGGGAAAAAGACCAAAGCTACRTCTGTACCTACTATTTGGATGTTCACTTAGGCTGTAAGGAACCTGCATCATTCAGTCTGCTAGACTGAGGGCAGGAACTTTGAAGACAGTTTTCCTTTCATAGGAACTACAATGGCTGTGGGTAGGGAAATCCTTTGTTTTGCTCAAAATCAGTCTCTTGGCTAATCAGAAATTACCTTCAGGATGGGGAAAGGGATCTCTGAAGAAAAAAAAAAAAGGTGTATTCCATTAGGAAGTTTCAGTTTTTATAAACTTACTTTTCTTAATGAAAATATATATCATCAGAAAATTCCTACTCCTAGGAAAAAATCTTTCTTCATTCTTTTGTTTCAGCTGCAAGATTTGTCACTATAATTAAATTATTTGTTTCACAAGATAAAGCTCTTCTAGAAACTAGTATTTGCATTTCTATTAATTATTCTGATTGCATGTTATCTTGAAAACACAGTGCTTAAATTGCAGCATTTACTTGTTTTTATTGTTTATTTTGAAGGCACAACATTTTCTCTGTACAGATATCTATGGAACTTTTAATAAGTAATTCAAATGTTTGGTTATTAAATGAAACTCATTGATTCTCAATTCAATTTAGAATTCAGCATTTGCTCATTTCTCTGATTCAGCGTTCAAAATCAATTTGCTCTGTCCTGACACATTGTTTATTTTAAGGCTTATCCTGAAGAAAGAGGTTTCTGCAACTATTTCTTTCAAGTACATATAAAACAAAATTTCTACAAACGTAGCCTATATTTTAATGTCTTCTGACCATGCATTCAAAATTCACAGTTCTCCGGATCAAACACAAGCAATCCAGGTGGCAAGGTATGATATGACATCTGACCTCAGGTTGGAATAGCAGCAGATATAAAAACATGGACAAGTGAGCACAGTTATATACATCCCTTAACATCTTGAGTCGCTAACCTTGCAAGAATCAATTGCATCAGAAGCATTGACTGGAACCGTAATGAGAGTAACTATCGTGGTTGAAGGTGGTACAGACTCAGTGGTATTCACTCCACGCCTCTGCTGCAGAGGATGTCCTCTCCCTGCAAAGTGAGAAGGACAGAGAATGTGCCCACCCCTCAGCCTTTGAATTTAAACCCACCATTACCTGCAACTTCAACAAAAAGTACAGAATTTGGCTAGAAATGGTTAAAAAATTGTTGAATTTTACTGACCCTGTTAAGACACCACTCATTTCTGACATAATGGGCAATAACAAAGAATATAGGAACTTTTTTTTTGTTGTTTTATGTTTTTGTCTGTGCTCATGAAAGATGAATACTTAACTCTCTTAAAAGAAGCTAATTTTTTAAAATCCTCACGTTATTCTATGAGCAGAGTTCAAAGTATATGCAAAGTCTGTCTTGCATATTGTATTTCACAAAGCAATATTTACATCAAACTCTGAGTGGGGAACAAAAGCCTAATAGCCACTGTTGCAGCTCTCTAGTAGGAGAAGTGTGGTACCAGACCAAAAAACAGGTGGTTACCCTGCTCAGAAGAATGCAAGACACATCACCACCAATAAGAGAACTCAAGAATGTAATGGAAAATGAAGAAAATTGAATATGGTTGTTAGCTCTGTGCTTTGGAATAACTGCAGAAATGTAAGGAGGACACAATCCCATAATCCCTTTGTTCAGGTAAGGATATTGCCTCTCCTGGGCTATTTCTTGATGTTTTCTTTATTTTATTCAGTATTTTAGAGCTTGGATCTCCCATGTCAGTCACTGAAAAGCAAGTTTTATAAAATAAATTGAGGGCTTACTTGAGTTGTCTGAATCTGGTGACTTTCCTTGTTCTAAACTCTTCTAAACTTAGAACTCAATTTTAGTCCACATTTTCTTCTTTCTCCCATTGAAATGTGGCAGGTTTTGAAGCACTCAAGAAGTCGTCATTGTCTGGCTTTCTGAGGACATCAACTCTCATTGCTAAAACAAGTGAAATCAAGACTTCTCAATGAGGATGGTATGTAAACAGTTTTCTTTCCTTGAAGCCCTGTTGCTCATAGGATGATATTTACACAAATGTATTTGTTTTGCAGAGAAAGGCTTGGAGAAGCTTGCATACAAATAGTACCTACTATTTGTTCCCTGTGTGTTAAATGCTAGACAACTCTGCTTTTAGTAGTTATTTCTTGAACTACTACCAAGTAAATAATATGGCAGTGCAGATGCCTCTAATACTGTTAAAAAGCCTTTTTCCCTGGCTTCATATTTTGTTACATTTCAAAGAGCAACTGGGAGAGCCTGTGCAGTAGTACCATGGCAATGGTGTCTCATAATATACAAGTGTTTGCTTTGTTGGTTCATAATAATGGGGAAAAGATCTAAAAATCTCTTTCCTAAGTAAAACCAAGTCAGCTGAAGTAATCCATTTTAGTAACTAAAAATCCCGCCCCCCTCAATTCCACACAATTTGCTTCTTAAAAACTGGTACTTATACAATTTTCTTTAGAAAATTCAGCATAATGGAAAATTGAGGCACATGGGAGGGGAGGAGGAGGCATCCTCGGTTTAATATGGCAAAGTAAATTGAAACTTCTTGGCATCATTATTTACTATTTCCTGAGGAAAACAAAGCAACTATGATTTTTTTCTTTTTAAGTTTACCAAAATTATGAAAAGCTCTAAATGGTTTAAAGAAAATTACTTACACTGATTGAAATATTAGTGAGGTAAGATTGCCCAGATATAACAGCAGGGGTAATGCTATTCAGGTAACTTTTTACATTTATTCTTTTAGAATGTAAGCACAACTTCAAATTTTCAAACTGTTATCTGATGTTGATATATGAAGACTGCTATATTCTCTTTCTAGACTTTTTTCTTTAGTCATTCAGATATTTGCAAGTTACTCTCCACTTTAACAAAAACTTAATTTTGTTTGGTTGATTTTCAGGAATGATTGTCTTTTTTGAAAATACTCAGTTATTTGCTAAATAATATATGTGGCAGAGTTTTCTCTCCAACATTTTAATAAAAATTAGAGGTAAATAGAGCTCCTGTGATTAAATTTGCTTGTAAGAGGATAATATATTGTAAATCAGCAGCAATAATGATCCATTACAATTAAAAGACAAGAATTAAGTGACCACTTTATGACAAAACATTTCATAAACCATAAAAAGTAATCTCATTAGGAAGTAGAAACTTAAAAAAAGAGTACAGCTGCATATGCCAAAGGTTTCACATGATTTTGAAGTCAATATGTAAAAGCAACTATGAAAATGGACTTTCACGCCAAGTCATACACAAATTTCAAGGGATGTGCTGTCACGTATTAACATAATTTATATTAATTCCTACAGTCAAAAATAAATTTAATGTCAATAGTCAGTTAAGTCTTATGTTAATATTTGAACTCAAGCCCTGTACCTTAAAACACCCTTTATAAAAAAACAACCCCAAATCATAATCAAATCAGTTTAGCCTAACTTACAAATAATAAGAGGAGCAGATAAGACATCAATGGCTGTAAATTGGTGTAATCTGTCTGCAGGATGTGAGATCACACTATCACACATTTGAAGATGTGGCCTTTGCTTATTTTTCTTTAGGAACTATGTGTGATATATTTATTATAAATAGCACATAGCTCTTGGGTTTTCTGCTTGGCAGAAACTATCTAGAATTCCAGAACTAAGTCAGAGAAAGCTATTTGTCAGAAAGCAAAAAGGAGTGAACCAATAACAAAGATAAAGCCTTCACACTGATAAAAGTCCTTTCTGTACATGCATGTACAATTAATTACTAGTTCTGTTATGGCCAGCATGGCTGACAGAGTTTTCGCTTCTTTGAGCTAAGACATCCCAAAAGAGTAAAACTTTTGAATCTGGGGTAATTAAGCAGTGATGAGAGAGAGCAGGAAGGTAGTGGGGAGTTCACAGGGCTGAGAGAAGTCATCCAGACTCTCCTGTGTGGGAGAATGCACTCTACTAGTATCCTCACTGATTTTAGCCCTTCCTCAGCATCTTCCTTTCTGTAAAGCAAAAAAATTCTATGYTTGATTTTAAAAGGTTTTGAATCTTTTTGATCTATTATAGTCACAGGCTTCTAAAAGCAAAGATTCATAATTGCTGAATTGGTCATGCTGTGTTTAATGTAGTCTGATTATAGAGGACAAGTTCCGTACTGCATTTAAATGCAGGGCTACTCAAATTCAGAAAATAAATTCTGTTTATATATTATCTAYCAGGGTTTATAAATTATCTACCAGGATAATTGCTCTTCTTTGCAACAATACTAAGTTATTGGTGTAATAAAATAGCTCAGTGTAAAATAAATATCTCAATTCAATATACAATCATAAATAGGATAACTATTAATCAATGTAAATAAACTGGGCCTAAATTTCCCTCTCTCTAAATCCATTTTTTCCCTTTAGATTTAAATAATGTGTCACTTTGCTCTACAATACATTCTAGCTTCTTCTTGTTCACTTCAGTCATTTTTTCCTTTATTGTCAGTTTAAGTGAGATCTTAGTGCTCTACAGATCCTCCTGAGTCTCCAGGTGAACATTATGATAACTGCCAAAACCTTTTTCTGAGGTTTTAGTAGCAGCAATAATATCAGCAGCAAATCAAAGACAATCCAGGAAATTCTTCTCAATGATCTGTTCTCCCTTGAAGATTTTGGACAAAAGGTGAAATAGTGATTGGGACAGTGTCTTCCTGTCTAATATATCACTTTAACTTGCTATCTTAACTTCTCTTGTCAAGTTTAAAAGTTGTTAGGCTAGTCAGATAGACTCAGCTGAATTCAGTTTTGTTTAATTTAGCTTTATCTTATGTCTTTCATACAAAGAATCTCAAAGTGCTTTAGAGTTGAAGATAAGAAACGGGAATGGAGTGTTGTAATAAATTGGGTGCAGTTACCCTCATACAAATAGAGAGACAAATGGTTTTTGAAGATTGACTAGAGTCTGAAGAATGGGGGTAGTAATTGGGCACAGCAGGAAACAAAGAAAAGACAGAGATTTGAGAAAATTTTTCCAAAGCTATATGTGTGAATTTATGTGCTAATACCTGTGCGCTCTCTACTTGGAAACACACAATTCCCAGCTATACTAACAATTCGTAATTTACCCTTCATATTGGTACTGAAAATTAAGTAACACAAGATACTGGGTAAGAAAACTGTATTGATGTGACCATACATGCACTTGTTCAATCTAATGCACATTTTGGAATTTTTTTTTTTTCTCAATAGAGTTCAGAAGATATGCAAGAGGAGCAAGGCTGAGTATTTCCTTCAAAACTCTGCCTTTTGCAGAACTAACTTCCACAATTCACTATCCTATTGGTAACCTACTAATGCAAAAAAATTGTGAAATTCTGTTCTTAGAATTTTGTCAAGAATGAAACTCAGTAAGGAAAAAAGAAAGAAAAACCAAGAACAATTCAACAGATGTGGAAGCAAAATTATTCTTTTTCTAGTGTCCAAAGGTAAATACTAAAAATAACATAAGAAAATTAAAAAATCTACTATGTAAAAATCTGTGGAAGTAAAGAAACACACTTTGGAAATTGATAGGATCATGAATGGAAAAAATTAAAAAGAGATGGGATTCTGAAATTGTATGTACAGAGTCAAAGATTAGTCTCAGTATTCTGAGAAAGATCAGAAAATCAGAGAGGAGGGATTTGGAATTTCTATAATGGATATTGCAATCAGTAAAGATGGTTTTGCAAAGGATATGAATGTGCACTACTACATGACAGTCTCTAAAACATAATTCATTCTTGTGTAATTCATATTTGAGAAATTACTTCAGAACCTTGTTATATATGCTTAAAACCTTCAAGTATTTTGTAGTACTAGAAGTCATTAATACTTCCTTTCTTATAGTTCAGTATCCAGGAATAAGCCAAAGCTGAGTAAGAGCCCCAGGATTTGGCCATTTATTTTTCAAAAAGTAAGTCTTTGGAAAGACAATTCTGAATCAAAGTTGCACTCTATGCTTCTCTAAGACTTCATTGATATACAAGTTCAATTATTAACTTGAATTTTACCACTGGACTTACTTGTAGTTGTTTCTAAATCCTGGATTTAGTTTTGGATATTAGTTGAAATCCTGATCAGATTTCTTCTTTGTTTCACCTTAAAAAATAAGAAGATCCAGCAAGAAGGGGCAACACAGAAGAATATCTGGCTTGCAAATGGAATGGGCATATTAATACCTTAAGGACACTGTTGTCTTCCTTTTCTACATCCTTTACCAGATGTAGCTCATCTGGTGCTTGAATTTACCAGTTATTTACAGTAACTTTGAAATGTGAGTTTCTGTTAAACAGAAATAAACCTCAAATCTCAGCCAATGAAAATTCATGATCTCTCAGTCAGCACTGAACACCTCAAAACCAGATTATGTGCTTTTTTTGAAAGGGAAGGGTCTTATCCATACAAGATGAAAGAAATGGAAGTCTATGAAGAGAGCATTTTATTATTTGAAGACTTACTGCAAACAGTTATTCCTGGGAATTGCATTTATTGCTCTTTCTATTCTCATTGCTTTATTTAATGAAATGCATCCTAACTAAATGTGTTTCCAATAGCTCTATCACTTTTTCCCATTTTAAAATATGAGTATAAATACAGTAATCGTAAGTGCTTGTTCTGGAAGATCCCGTATCTTCATTATTGTGAGGGACACTAAGTGATGTAAGTAAGAAATATAATGCAGACAGTTCACAGTTAACGTAAAGGATGAAATGTAGGCAAACATTCTAGAAAATATATTAAATGGAAACCAAAGTTAACTAATGTGCACATCAATCCTTAGATACATTATGAACTAGGCAGAAGATCACTTGGTAGAAAATTGCCAGTAAAAATACAGATATAAAATTTCAACTCCAAATGGCTAAGTTTAAAGTTAAGCTTATCATTTAAACTTCAGGAATAATCTTTCTGAGAAATTATGCGCTAAAGCAGTTGCTGTTGCCAGAAGGTGTCTGTATTATTTCTTGGATCCTCAAGATAAAAGCTCCATTCATAAATTATTGTTTGAACAATTCTTGAATGAATGTACTTTGAAGTGGATTAATTTGTCACAAAGAAAACATGTGGAATTAACAAGCTAATACCATTTAAAGAACATGACTTAGCACTACTTGAAAGCAGAGCCATCCCTCGTATACACAGAAGGGCATTTTTACATTATAGATTCCATTTTGGGTGTAATAGAATCAAGAGAAGATCAGGAAGCGAAAGAAGGAAAACAGCTGTGACTCTAACTGCTCCTTGGATTTAGAAATCACATTGTTTTAAAATTAAGCTGTAACTTTCTATAAAAGAACAACTGAGCCAAAACACATAGTGGAACAAAGGTTCAGCTAGCAAAGTGTGTCAAAAGCCTCTTGAATAGCCAAGTCCTTCTAACTGTTAAAAGAAAAGGAACTGGGAAATGATTTTTCTTGAAGTGAGATCTAAGTGAACATGGTGACAAGCCTTTACATTTAGCATGTGGTTAAAAAAGATTGTGGATAATTGTCTTCTAACCTTACATAAATGTGGCTCAAGTAAGCTATGAGAAACATTATATAAAGGATTTTCCTTCATCTTCCTTCCTGTTTTCACAGGTCAGTAAAAGTTTATTTTTCTTTTTCAATACCTCTTAAGCACCTCCATAATCTTTCTTTTAATTTCAGTAATTTCTATAACTCCCACTTCACGTACATTTCACACATGTAGACTCCTTCTCCAGCCCTTATACACATACTTACTTGCCTCTCTTATCCCATTGTTATTTAGTACTGTTCAATATTCTCAGTATTTGTCCCAGCAGCAAACTCAACAAACGCTTGACTGTAGTAAATCGTGTCACAGGGTGCGGCAGGATAGCTTCTCTTTTCTTGGAGAAAAGCACAGAACACAAAGAAAAAAAGAGAAAAGTCTTCCTGTACAGTTTAGGTTAACCTTTTTAGATTGACAAGCCATGAATTCTACAGTATCATTTGTCTTATGTAATTACAAATTCAGTGTAATTTTTGCTATTATTTTGGTAAAACCACCTCAAATGCATTTTCGTTATATAGTTGTGCCTCTTCAACGAGACAAGCTGGGAAGTTACAACAAAATTGTCTAAAAAAGAATGACTGAAGTTAGTAAACTTAAATAGTATTTGAAAGGAATTTTGATTGTATTCACATTAATGAGTAATTTGGAACAAAATTAACAGACCAGTAGAACAAAACCACTGATGCTGAGGCCTCAACTTTGACACTACACATGGTCTGTGAGTTTTATTTCAGACAAAATTCAGTCTGGCCCTCAGGACCACGTCTCCACCATTATGTGGTTCAAAATGCTCTAAATCCACATTATTGTTCTGAAATAAACCCTGATTTAGACACATCTTGCAAGTATTACCACCACTTCCCCCCCCMAAAAAAAGGGGGGGAGGGGAACAGGTGTTTTTCCCTTTCCTCCCTTTGAAATATTTACAGAATGATGAAATATTTGTGCTTGGAAACCAAACACGTGCCTGCGTAAATGTTTGTCTTGTGATCTCCACTATGGTCCTGTTAACCCGGGCAGCAATATCATGGCAGAAGGGTTATGACAATGCCTAAGAAACATTTGCAGAAAACATTTCATGGTCATAATTTGTTGCAGGCTAACGTTTGTTGTAAACACACAGTATTCACAAAGTAAACGTGAACAGCTACATCTGTAAAAAATGACAGGCTGTTCACAGGTAGTCTAAGCAGAAAATTGTCACTAGTTGTTTATCATAGTTGGCTTTTACAAACGCTGCATAACATAACTGCAATATGTTATTGTGCCTAGGACAAAAGGAGCTAAAACTGGCAAAACAGTTTTTTTCAGAACTGTACTATTCTCCACAAGTGTCACGGATACCATGTACGCTGCAGATCTGAGTAAAGGATTTGTACATACCTATGAAAGAACAATGCTCTTCAGCCTCCTGGCTTTATGTAAAATTAGAGGAAAATAAGTAAATAAAAAGTATTTGCATATTATGAAAATGCCATAATGGTGTGCTTCCCAAAAGGTTCTAGGGGCAAATTTTGGACAAGTCTTTATAGAAAACATGAAGAGTTGTTAGCTGCCCAGAGATTTGGATTTGAAAGCTGCTAAGTCTGGTTACTGTTATAAAATATATGCAGAAATGGTGACATTTCAAATTTTCTTCTCTTATTTGTTCCTAACTCTACAGCTTGAATGGACCTCTCATGAAGTAAGAATGGAGACATTAATGTGAAAATGGAGACATTTTCTCCCAGTATAGTTTTAAAACTATATTAATAGAGATATCCCCCCCTACATCTTCACCTTATACAAAACAGGTTAGCCTACTGACTTCACTACGAACAGCCCTGTTTACAAGAGTTGTCTCACTGTACCGCAAGAGGATTCAAACACACCAGAAAGATCAGAAATCGCAGCTGTAAATGCTCAGACAATTTTATTTTCCTCATCTGAGACGATAAAGTGTAGACTCTGGTAACTGACTGTACTGAAACCTTATTCCACTAGAAACAGCAACTTCATATTTTCTACAAGAAAGCATGTAACATTTGTTATTGCATTAAAAAAAATATAACCTTCTTAGCATTTTTTCTTTCTGGCTTCAGTGACAAATTCTATTTTTAAGCCCTGAAATCTCTGAATGTGTTCATAAGATTATTTTTTTTTTCTCAGATGTAATGAAGGAATATAAATGTCATAGATTATGTATGAATTATTATAGCTTTATTATTCCACCACAGCTTCAACAAGYAAGGTTTTTAATGTGTAAAGACATTATCAGCAGTCTCCTTTCAGTACCTCATTATTTAAAAACAAAATTGACTTAATGGGCTGGATGAAAGATGGTGTTTCCAATTAGGGAGGAGGGAGTCATTGAAAAGTGTGCTAGTGGAATTTAGGCTTTTCTGAAATAATGGCATTCAGCAAACAATGTTACTGTTTAAATCCAATATGAAATAAAAGAAGCAGATGGATATAATAATTCAGGTCAACATGCATATAGAAGCTGTATGGCACTTTGGCAAATGTGCAGTTTGATACAGTTTCAACTATTCTGGCTGCCTGTACAGGCTGAGCAAATCATCACACCAAGGCCCGTCTCCAGTAATGAACCATATCCATGGCCACAAACACCCCCATCAGTAGTCAGCTACACCTCTAACTATCAGAAAAAACATTGAAACACATCTAAGGCATTTGCTGAAAAGCAAAAGTAGTCTTATTATATTACTACTGAAGAAATAGTGTGGAATTTTAAAAAACAAGAAAATGTTATAAATATGCAGAATTAATATTATTTCCTGCTGTTCTGTCCCCGAAGACAATCTTCTCATATATGCCTGTCACTGCAAAACATTTCTGCAAATGTTGTAACCCAGAATTACAACATTTCAACTTACTGCCACTTACTGGAAGAGGGTCCCTGGGAAGAGAATTTCCAATTTCAAGAGTTATCAGTTTCAGCTGGTTAAAACATTTTCAGGATGTTTTCAGAGCACTCAGAACTGTATTACAAACCTTTCACAAGGACACCTTCTGCTTGGATGTTGTTTTCACTGACCAAAATCTTGATGAGGACACACAAGTATTTGTAGATAGCTGCTCTCTTCTAGAGGACTCACTTATATTCAAAGTTGACCCCACAAGGAGATGCTGAAATTCATCAACTTGGAAATTACTTCAAAGTACAGGTTTTAACACCTCAACAGGACTATTGTCTGCCTCTTTCCAACTTTAAATGTAATACATTCCTTCAGAATGACTAGACAATCATCTCCTGACAAAAACAGATTTTACTGGTGTTTCTACAGTATTGATATGAAACCTCAAGATGTTTTTCCACAGCACTTGAGTCTGATCTAAATCAGTGCTGCCATAATTCTGTCTTGCTCTGGCTGTGCATTCCTCCTCCTTCCCAGATGCCAGCAATCATGATTGATAAATTGTGAGGTGGAGAAATTCAGAAGCTAAATGGGGCGGGTGGATATTTCTTGGCAATTTTAACTCTCACGATACAATACACAGATAAGACAAAGGAAAGGACTGCTTGCCAGAGGCAAGGATATATGGTGGAACTTCAGTAACACTAACTCAGAGTCTTGCAGAACTGCACACTTAGTGTGCAGCTTTGCTCTTTATAAGCTGAAAACCATATGTACACAATCAGCTAGAGAATCAGGTACAAAACAGAGTTATGTAGCTCCTTACGACTGCTGGCCATAGAAGGAATCA
The DNA here is from genome assembly GCA_030449065.1 of Oceanodroma leucorhoa. Taxonomy (NCBI): domain Eukaryota; kingdom Metazoa; phylum Chordata; class Aves; order Procellariiformes; genus Oceanodroma; species Oceanodroma leucorhoa. Next base: position 1,570,625 of record JASVER010000124.1, on the reverse strand, counting down.
AGCTCTCTTGATTTGGGATGACAGAGGGCTTAGGGTGAATTTACAAATTTAGATTTCACAGATCTCAGCAATCCTGTGATGTACCAGCAACATATGTGATACTTCTAAAAACAACTAGGAAGGCTACTAGACATGGTGTCAGAAGTGTTCACCTGTCTCAGATTAAGTTCAAGAGGTAATATGACAGAATGGTGCAGGAAAAAGTTGAGGATGTGATGGAGTGGATTCATGGTCTAGAAAGTGGTTTTGACTCTCTGTATTTAATTAAAGACCTCTAAATCAGCTGACTACAGCAAAGAGCCACATGTTCCAGTTTTTGTCTATTGCTTCTTTCTGGTATGATGTTTCAATTGTTAAAACAAAACTTAGGGAACTGCCAGGCTGGGCAGAGCACAACCTATCTCGATATCCTCCTAAACACTGGTGGCAGAGGGAGGGAGAAAAAACCCCCAACATAAAATATTAAACACCACACGGCAGGAGCTTGAGATAGCCAGAGCCTTAAGGTGGGTCTGCCCCACATTTCCTTGAAATAAATATGCCCCTTACCTCAAATTCCAGTCTCTGAAGGCAGGTTTTATTAGAACACAATAAACCAGAATAAAATAATTCTTGAAATAATGACTCCTTGTGGTCAGCTGGGTGTGACTGACTTTGGGAGAGCCAGTCTGCCCTGTTCCCTGTGTCCTCACAGGGCAGCTCCTTTCCTCTACTGTTTTTGAGGGCTGAATGAACCCCACAGGGTTGCTGGTCCCTGAAAAAAATTACCAGAAATTTGTTTTTTTTCTGTCGCTGGGTTTTTTTTTTTCTTTTCTTTTTTTTTTAAATAAAAAAATCATTGGAAAGAAATCAAACAGATTAAATTATGGGCTAATGATATAAATAAAGTTCCATTAAATAACAAAAGCAAAAAAGAAAACATAAATTACTTTAAAGCAAATCTGGCAGTCTTTCACTGCAGGGTATCACTTGAATCTGGGGCATTTTACCACCATATTTGATTCTATATTTATGTTTACATTTATTGTTCCCAGCAGACAGCAGTTTCCCTGTTCTCAGCAAAACAGTAACTAAATCAATATTCTTGTAACATACCAAACGCAAAAGGTGCTAATCTTTAAGGGGAAGGGAAGAATTTGAAAAAGAAGAGGGGTTAAAATGAATTCTGCCCTTCTGCTTGGGTTTTGTCCTCCAGCCAAGCATCCATTTTTTAATACCTAGTTAAAGACTTCCCACTGCTGCTTATGCCTGGACCACCTGTTCCCATAATGCACTCAAACCAGCAGGTTTTGGCACTGCATTAGGTAGTTCATAAAAATACTAGTTCAACATCAGGCATTTAGGGTGAGCAGTGTAAACCGCGTGACCTGAGTGCTGTTTCATTTCCATGAAAAAATACATGGTTATCACTAGGAAGGAAAGAAGGAAAAATATTGAATAAGTTTGACTGTAGGTCAAGTTACTGGAAGTGAAGAAGGGACGTGGAAGAAATGCCTAAAGTGTATTTGTAGTGTGAAYGTTGCAGGGAGGGAGAGGGGACAGTGAGGAGGAAGGAATGTAGATCATAATTTGTGGAGTTAAAGGAGTGTGAATGATGTTGAATAAAGCGAAGTAAGAGGCAACTTGTCTATTGATAGATAAGAATAGGAAGAGCAGKTGATAAATCATCTCATACAAAGAGGCAAGTGAGTGATGTATAAAAGAACAGAGTCAAGGGGGAAGGAGACGGTAAAGTGATAGATGGCTAACAGACTGAATGGACAGGTTAGTTACATAAACAATTCTTGAGTGCCAGTTTTAAAAGCTCTCTGAATTATAAATTTTAAATCAACCTTCACATCTGGCCTCTGACAAAACTTTGTTATCCATAGGTATATATTCACATCTGGAAGAAAATACCCTGAAAGACAGTTATAAGCCTTTTATATTTAGCTCATAAGAAACTTGTCTAGCTGCAAAGCTGGAGTATTCTGGTCTATCTTCTTTAATTTCTTCTCATTGCTCCAGACATTAGACTGTCTAACAGTTCACATCGCAGGTGGTGAGATAGGATTGCCATTCCAGGAGGTGAGGAGAAAAAGGTGCTCCACCTCTTCCTGGGAAGGAAGAGCTTTTCATTCACTCCAGTTACAGCAGCAGGCTCAGACCTCTATCACTTCACCTTTTCACGGAGAAAATACTTTATTCCAGGTCTTGGCACTGTAGTGTTCTTTGATATTCAGTCCACAGGGGTATTATGCCACACATAACACCATACTATGAGTGAATCCTAACCTTTTAAATAAACAATACTAGATCTCAAACATTTCATTATCTAAATCTGAAAAGACTTTTTTATATGCTTTCATAACTTGAACCTGAATGTACAGCCTTATCAGGTCTGTGTGCTCTGCATATTTCCTGGTAAAGTGAGAGGCTTCCTTGAATAGAGGTAGCTTTCTCTGAAAAGAACATGATACTCAGCTAAGAGGTATGTTAGTTCTGGAACCTGAAAAGGGGTTGAGAGACGGGTTAAAAAGGCAGTTCTTTGTATGAAGTAGTTCAGGAAGGTAGAAACAAATGAATGATGGAAAAGAATATGGCTTTTTATGAGCCAGTTTGTACCTGGCAGGGCTGGTACAGAACCAGAGCCAATAAAGCCCAACTGTCCCCTTGCTGATTCACTCCCGTGTCTCTGCTTGGAGACTCACAACTGTGGGCAAAAGGTAGGTCCATTACAGCTGGATATGCACACAGCTGTCTCAGATCCATGATGCTCAACAGTTTCATAGTATACTTAATGGTTTCTTCATACACTTTAAAAACTTTTGTAGCTCAAATGTTTCATTATCCATGGTGACTTGAAATCCAGAAGATAAGTGAGAGTTAAAAAACCAAAACATTTAAGACAGTTACAAAAAAATCTTTTTATCCTAGTCAAAGCAGAAATCTAAGTTTTCAGAAAAGATGTAAGGGAACTAACACAACATGAGCCTAAACAAGTATTACAGTAATATACCTCCTACTTCAAATACACACCTTCCTTCGGGATTCTGTTCATGTAAATACCATTATATTTTCTTTTTTTTTAGATTTCACCATGCATGTGAAGTGGATATAAAGAGACATTGCTGAATTTAAGACGAATTATAGAAAGAAATTTAGATTTTCTTAGTCCCTAAAACTCAACTGAAGAACAAGTCCTCTGTTTCTTTGTCATGCAGGATTGAGCTCTTCTTAACAGTGCCTTTGCAGTGTCTTGCCACTTAACAAACATCGGTACATAGAAGCAGGTAGAAATTATTCATATTTTCTGTTAAATTAATCCTGTTCTTTTCTATCTCCTTCTAGGTACAAGGATTAAGTAAATTAGTCTTCAGAGAGCTACATTTATTGTGCTATTGTCATTTCTCGATGAAAATAGAACTGTAATACTGTCTTGTTTGACTGAGGCCCAGCTGACACATGGTCATTTTGTTTGCCCCACCGTAGAGGCGTTAGGACTTCTGCCCCTGTATTTCCCTTGGTTCACATCCCTCCACTAATACTGAACACGTGCATATTTCCTACACTTTTTGACATCATCAAGCTGGCAACTGTCTCATCGAATTTGCTGGAGCAAACCAAGGTGCTGGCATGGCCTTCCTGAATGGTAAATATCAGCACTGAGTGTGTAACAGCTGAGAATGTTGCCTCTAGCATCTGCCCACATGCTGTAGGACTATCTGGCACATCCGCAGTCTGTCTGYCAGCAGGAAAATAAAAAAAACACAACCCACAACACACACACAAAAACAAGCATTCAGCTCTAACTGAAGCTAACTCTTTCTTTAACAAAGACGGAAATATCACCATATCTGCTTCGAAAAGTAAGTTTAACAATGAGAAAATCACTTATGCTACCCACACTCTGCCTCCTCCAAAGCTGCAAACATGATACAGTTGCGGAGGAAGAAATTCTGTCAAATTTCATGTGGTTACTGTTGCTTGGGAAACCACTTCCTTAGTAACTACAATTCATTCTCAGCACGCCTCAATATCAATTTCTCTCTGGCTCTGAGACACGCAAACCTGCAGTATGGTGTGATGAGGGAAAAAGAAAAACAAAAAACCAATAACAACAAAACCAACCTGAAGGAAAAAGGAGAGAATGAACAAAAGATTTGTTGTTGCTGTAGTTTCAAATATGTCTAAATGAAAAATAACGTAACTGAAAATATATCTGGAAGTTGGTTTTAACATTGTTTGGAGGAGAAATTGTTGATATACGTCAATAAGTGTGTCTTGAATCACAAGCATGAGGTTGAAGATAGGTGCTTGTGTGTGGCTGTGGAGTGCTGGTACTGAGCCTAGCACAGAAAGTTGGCTGTCACTGGTATTTTCTCTGTTCCAGTTTATCAGGGCATTTGTTGCTGAATCCACACTATGCTTTAGAATTCAGCTTCAGAAAACATCTGTTAAAAATAACTCACTAGTATTTTAAAAATAATTTCTAAAGAAAATCGTTATAAAAAGAAGAGATTATAAGCCACAGAGTCCTTTCACAGACTGCTCCAGAAGCGTGGCTCCGGGAAGCCGTGACACCAGGATACTGCTGCTAAATCACTGACAGTTTCATCGTTGCTAAAAGCACACTGATCTTTCTTTTCAGAAACGTTTATTATTTGAGCTGTTTGCATAGGATGCAAAACTTGGTTTATTTGTCATTTCATACCAAAAATCTTGCCTTCTGCTTACCTGGGCCTCCAATTTCTCTCTGACAACAGGGACATGCAGGGAGCTCAGCATAGTTGTTGTTCATGGACAACATAAAGGAAATCTAATTTTTATATCAAACAAATGGAAGGAGTGCTCTAGTGATAGCATTAGCCTTTTTTTTTTTTTTTTTTTTTTTTTTTTTTTTTCTTTTCAGTTTTTTTTTTTCTGGGCCTTGTATCAGAATCATTACTGTGTCATTCCAGCAGCCCAAATTAGCTAACAGGGAGAAAGAGAGAAAAGGAAGCACTGAGAATAAGTGCCACATTAAGTGTCCTGTGCACTATTCTTACAAGGCAAAGCAGACTCAACAGCCTGTACAGTATGTAAACGTGTGTGCAAAGGAGGTTTCTTTTTTACACAGATAGAAATGATTAGGATGGCAAAGAGGAGGCAGCAGGACCTCTCTACTGCTCCCATTAGTATTAACTAACTTAGGACTGAGAGTGTCTCTAAGCAAACATGGAAAAATAAGTAAGGATACTATAGAAATCATTTAAATCATGCCTGTTCTCACTGTAATGAACTATTCTTTTTATGTGTGTATAAATATATGGATATGTATCTGTACATGGATACACATACACTCCTGCCTTTTCAAGGACATAGTAAGTCCTTTTGTTACTTTTTTTGCAGGCAAAATAATTAACTGGCTGAAGTTATTTTGTTCTCATAGGAGGAGCATCATCCAAAACCATTAATAGCGTCATTTTAACACCTTTAGTTCAAGCATGCCTTCCACCCACACTCCAAATGGTGGAGGATATATGTAAACTACATCTCCTCCAGGAATTCAGTAACTTATTGAGTCAATGGAAACATTGGTGCTAAACTGCAATAATATACTCATCCCTTTCCTAGTGCTGTTTCCTGGATTAAATACAGGGACAAATTAAGAAATCTGGAAAAGGAACACTAGACTTTAAAGTTTGTTCTCTGGGAATACAGCAGTTTGTATGATATCTGCAGTATAATATGTGGCTAAGGGGGAGAGGGCAGGAGGATTGCTCCTATTCTGGTTACTAGAAAAGAGATGATGGAGGGATGCAATAGATCTGTGTAACAGTAATGGAAAGGATAGTATCTCTTTCTGTGATGGGTCAGCACTAGTTTCTCATGAAGTAGAGTGTCTTAATACAGAAAAATAAATAAGAACGTCCAGAGGAGTTGAGCTGATAGTATATTGTGCTACTATTCCCAGGTAGTTGAAATACTTCTTCAGCATATGTTTATGGTACTTCGAGAATGAAAAATGACAGTGGCAAATGCCAAGTCTTCCACATTGCTGAGATAGCACTTAAAATGTTTTGGCAGTACTCCTTTCTCTCCATGTGACATTTAATTACTCCATCCAAAAGCACCAAGTAGCCATTAGGATCAACATTATTCAAATACTGATGCCATGAAAGCTCTAGCCTTGAATGTGAAGTTGTAGGTCTTCTGATGTATAATTATTGTTACCAAATTATTCTTTTATGAAAAGCAGGAAGTTACATATATGTAAAAAAACCCCCACAAAACAAAACCAAAACCACAAAGAGAATGGGGATAACTGAGTTTTTCTCGCTGTTTTTTTTTTTTAAGAAGTTTATCAATCACTGTGATTTCATCTATAAATTTGCATCTTGTAGAATAATTATATACTCGAGTAATACAATAATATATAAATATATCAATTAACATATGGCATAGGTTTTCCTAAGCATTTAAAAACTTACTTCTGTGTCCAGAGTTTATTGAATATTTCACCACTGAAGTCATGATCAAAAAAAATTAAGGCCAATATTAAACACACATGAAAATAAGCATCCAGTCTCACAGGATGTTAGGCTTGCACCTTGCATGTGGCCTTTTTCAGTGAGCACCATGTAAACCCAATAAAATCCAAGGAGACTTTAGTATTTCACATTATTAATTCCTAACTCACATAATAAAGATTCGTGGGTTACTACAAAATCAGGGCTCTAGGTTTTGCTGAGGCATTGTCCCACAGGGTCATTGTGTGAGAGCCACTACTACAGCCTACTTCATGGGTTTTGAAATGAGGTACATATCCATGTAATAATCATGCCTTGTACTGACTGGTACTGATGTGATTGCACATGTCAACTTGCAGTGATTTGAAAATCTATGTTTAGAGAAGTATTTCATCATATCTTCTGTACGTAGTTCCTAATGTCTTTCATTCTGTATTTAAATGAAAATGAAAAATGTACGTCGACCAGACTGCAAAAATTCATAGGAGATGAACCAAATCAAGATTGTATCTTTGAAGTCTCTATACATCGACATTTAACTTTCCCTGTCTCCAAATATCAGCTAAATGAGAAACTGCCAATTTGGACTACATTCTGACTTTCTCACAGCACACTGAGTAACATCTTACTTCAAGAGGAGCCCATCTAGTCACGGTGCGATGACTTACTAAAAATGTTTGAGACAAAGAAAAAATTGGAAAAAACAGAAGCTTGATTTAAAAAAATTACTCTTGTATTATCTCATAGGATCAGATTCTCTCTCTGTCACTCTGCCTTTAAATAGATAAATATTTCTGCTTCTTGCTTATTGCTGGCTTGATTCAAGCAAATCCATCTAGCTTTTTAAAAGTCAGTGTTTGGATATTTAATTTCTCAGAGGATTCAGTTACATCTACAGTCCATGGAATTGAATTGAGATCATTATTCTCACCTTCCAAACATTCATTTGCAGGCACATCAGGTTTTCTGTGATTTTTTTTTTAAATATGTTTGCCATAAATCTGAGGGAGGAGTTCTTTTAACATGGAATGAATAATAAACTACCATTTATCTTTTAACATGCTGCAAATCAAGGTATTAATTTATGTTACCTCAGTGTGCAAGTGACACTGCATTTCTTTGAGATGAGGTACAGTGTAATCAAACCCATTTCCCATACGGTTTCATCACACAATTTTGTCTTTCTGTTGAGATGTTCAGTGCCTGTCTGTGAAGCATTCCAAAGCACTGACAAAAAGCTATATTGCTCTTCAATATTAGAATACACTGATAAATTTTCAGAAGAAATATTTTTAACATATGAAGATCCTCTGAAGCACTTTTGCACGGAGACATATAATTAAGAAGGGTTATTCAGAGCAAAACTGCRCTGGAATAGTGGGAACTTCTAGTCAGAGCAAGGATTTACACAGAACAGGGACAAATATCCATCTCTCTTACACCTTTGGTTCAAGTCCTAATCGCTGGGATATTGGTATTCTGTGCCACCTCCCATACTTCTTTAAATATTCATCAAACTAACGAAGGGTGATTTGGAACATTGCCCATCATGTTAATGAATCAGGAAGAACAACATCTCGAACCTCGGGCCCCCAGCAGCTATTTCATCGTCGCGCACTCTGATGTTTTCACAAACTTAATTTGCACGGTCTTAATTCGTTTCAGTGCAGAATAAAGAACAAATGTCAAACTCCTGCAATTTTAACAGAGCTTCCATTTCTCAGGCAGCCTTCCCTACCATTTCTAAAGAGTTTTCCTATGGCCCAGAGGAGTCACATTCTCAGACAAAACACAAACACAGTCCCATGGAGTACAAGTTTCCTCCACGCTACGATAAACAAGCAAGAAATTTGTCTAAACACTAGTTAAACCTTTCCCTGTAGCCGCAGGGAGCTCAAGCAAAATCAGCTCCAGAGAAGAAATGTTTTGCAGAGGAGCACACCGGACCATTTGGGCCAAACCAAGACCCTGTATTTCCAAACATCCTTCTAAACCCCAGCCAAGGAGCCACAGGTGGCACCTTTAAGGCATTTAGAAAGGTTACAGGGAAAGTCCAGAGACCACCACTGGGCAGTGGGAGCAATCATTAGAGGGCTAAAGCAGGGATCTTCCAAGGAAATGACCACAGAGTTTTAATAAGACTTTCATTATCTTCAGCCCATGACCTCATCTCTTTTGACACCTGCCCCTCACCATCACACCACAGCTTCTTCTCTCCAGTAAAATGAATTTTTGTATTGTCCCTACTCTGCCACCACTTGATTTCCTTCAGTTTTCTTCCCACTTAGGGTGTATGTTTTATCTCCCTCATTGGTAYGTTTAAGGTGGGGAAAGTGAAGTTGCTATCATTCTGCCCCTTTCTCTTGTGTTTTTCATCCGCTTCCCGATTCATTATCATAAAAAAMCCCCATGATTATTAGTAAAAGTAACTAGTTTTTCTGCTTTTGCTAACTGAAGTGCAACTGAACTATAGGAGGCAGGTTTTCAAAAAATAGTCATAATAAATTAGCTGAAAGCATTCCAAACAAAACGGTTTCCCCCTTGATGAGTAAAAATTGTCACCCCAGTTGGCATAGCACACCCTGGACCTAGCCATCTAGCCTTTTCTGTCTTTCTTAATTACCAGTATATTCACTTGACCATAGTCTCAAAGATCTCTTCAGTGCGTATTTGTATCAACACAATTTCAATTCAATGGTGGCTCAGACCATATTATCAAATAATTTTCTAAAGCAAATACTTTAAAGCTAACACAAATAAGGCTGCTGCTAAATATGTCTACCATTAGGTTATTTGCTTTTTGTTTTCAGCTACCTAAATAATAACCCTATTAGAGAGTAATCCTATAACTGACAGTGTTTATGATACTTCTGTTAACACTTCTAAGACAACCAAATACTGAATGTACAGCAGAAAGTCAATGATCTTTCCTCTCATAATTTAAAACTTCAGTGGCATCGTTAGCCAGGTTAGGTAAAGAGAGAGATGAAAGGGAGATACAATAGAGACCTATAATTTTATGATTGCTATAGGAAAGCTTAACAGCAACATTCATTCTTTGTTGTAATAAAATGACTAGGAGTCAAATTCAAACCAAAAGGAGAAACATCTTCACACAAACTAAACTATGGAGACTATTGCTAATGCATGGCACAGATTCAGAAGTCTATATAGATTCAAAAAGTACATATACTAATTTAAGGAAGGAGAATTCACTAGGTATATTAAGCACAGGATACCATTTCTGATTCAATGAATTCTTGAGCCACAACTCACTAGAAGCTGGCAAATACCACTCTACAGTTGCCCTCATATTTTCCCCCTGACATCTGCTCATGGCACCTACCAGAGGTAGAATACTGCATTAGATGGTCTTACATAGGCCAGGCCTATAGTGCATCCAAAAATGGAAAGCTCCAGCTGGTAACTTGGACCAATAATTTAAGACGCTATCTATGTGGATTTAAACACCATCAGGGTCTAATAGTATTCATAGTGAAAGGATTCTTTCAAGTCCTGTGCTGAATGTTTGATCAGTCTTTTCATAATGTAGGAGATCACAATTAATATCACAGAGAACACAGAAACCCTCATCTACTCCTAGTCCTAGAGGCAGTTAAATACTTGTATGTCCCTCTTTCAAGTTTCTCATAGTCCTACAGCTATATAGCTCATGCTCTGGCCACCACGATTCTACCAAACTGAACTCACTTGCAAGCACCAAAGCTGGACTGGTGTATCCAACAAGAAAGCACCCCTCCACTGAGATGGCTTTTGTTAACATCACACTCGCACAGGGCAGTGATGCTGTTGATGGCACAGCAGTGCCAGTTCCAGATAGCCTCCAAACACCTATGGTGAAGCAGCTGAGAAATTTGATGATCTACCTGAGCTCAGAGTCACGTCTCTGCAGCTGCTGCAGCTCCAGCTTTAGGTCAGTGCACCTTGATGACTCCTGCAGGAGTCATCTCCCTGTGCCCTGGGCTGCCTTTCCTTCTGACCCAAAAGGTTATACAATTAAGCTACTCCGTTCCTTGGGATGCTAAAGCCTCACCTGTAGACTCCACCTCAGGATCCCGGGACAGGGGAGCCCACAGCAAATGAATATCTAAGATTGTATCAGTGCTTTTTCTCCCTGTTCTTTACCACCTCCACCCAAGCTTCATTACCTAACTTTACCTTATGTGTAGCTATGGTGATCAGATAGCACAAGCCTGTGCTGTTTCTTGTGTAACATTATTTATCAACACCTTTATTGACACGTCCATAAAAGTCCTAAGAAAACTAGGTAAAACACAAATGAGACAACAGGCTGCTACTATACAAACAAACCTTTTCCTGTCATCCTAAAATCACGGGGTTTGGAATGAAAGTTAGGAGGACTACAGTCTTTCCTTTACTCTCCTTAAAAAGTGACATTATGTATGTGTGATATTATGTTGGAGGACAAGGGACCTAGGAGGTAGTTAAGACAGCAACTATTAAGATGCGGAACAGCAGCTGCCTGACAAAACAAGGAAAATTGATTCTTGCATGCAGATTCTGCCAAAACAGTGGCAAATCATGTGGCAATGTGTTGCTTGTACGAAAAAGGCTACCTTGAATTTTAAAACCTAAAACCCGCAGAAAATATACAATGCTTAAGGATCTGAATCACTTTTGCAGATAAGTAGGCTCTGGTTTCATGTAATGGAACTAAATGCTTGAACTTGAACAGAATTTTTCCTGAAATTTGGTATATTGCTTCAAGTGATTCGTTGTTCTAGATATTTCATTTTCGTAACATTGAGATTACATTCATTTTAGATTTCCACAAAAATGAGTAAAGAGATAGTCTGGTCAAAAATRAAGGTTTTCCCTTTTAATTATTCCTTTAATTACACCACAGTAACATGACACTGTAAATATAGAACATACCCATAATTTTGGGAAGTACTTTTATGAACAATGAACTTAATGACGTTGYTTCTATTGGACTCAAAGTAATCTGTTGCACTGAATTTTCTATATTATTATCAATGAAATGAAAAAGAGAAATGAGGCAAAATTAACAATTTGTCTTTGGAGCAATAGTCTATGCACAGATGACTATTTTTTTTTTAAAGATGACTTTTTGACCAATGTGTGTTATTTAAACATAGCCATCATATGTCAAGAGAGACTTTCCCCTTTAGCTGCTGGCTATAGTCTTGCTAATACTGCCCAATATACAGTTGGTCTCATTGCTGGCCACTACAGCTGGCCACTACAGCCCTGCAGTCAAATGGTTGGCCCATTTCTGCAAAGCTGGYGCTTTCTAATGATAGAAAACTACTAGTCACAGCAAAAGAATCCTGCTAAACCCAAATTTCATGTTCCTATCCCTTTTACGGTATTGATATTTATGAAGGCTGAAGAGTCCTTTTTAGCATTCTTCTGGATTATTTTAACTACTGCTATGTAATCACCAGATCTAGCAAAGAAATACTTGTGTTTCTGAGTCTGACAAGGATCTTCATTAAATTCTTGAACTGTTTTCCTACCCAGGAGTAGCCCAAACAAGGAAGCAAAACAGTACTACATTTCCAGTTGTCTTTACAGATCAGTAATTACAGTCTACATTAACCTTTTTACATTCAAAAGCTAACCTATGAAAGCTCTAGTTCTTCATTAAAATCAGTTTAAAAAAAMCCCTTTTTTATTATTTATGAACCTTCAGGTTATGCATGAACTTTCCTGATGTCCAGCTGATCAAAAAGAGCTTATTAGCTCCCAGACTTCACACAGCCTGCAAGGAATTGTTCAAATTCTAAATTCTCAAAACTTTTTGCCACAGAATTTTGACATTTTCACTAACTTCATTTGAAATGGTGGTATTTATATTGTACATTTCTTTGAGTCTCATTTGGGTATATCTTCTCAGTGCAACACTCTAAAGCCAAAAGAAAGTTGCAAACACGTGCACGTAAACAGGATTTTTTATGCAAACACAAGAAGATATATTTAGCAAACTGCTTAAGTAAGGAAAGTATTTGTTACGGAATATGGTTTAGTATGTATTCTAGTTCCCCTTCAATTCTTCAGATGAACAAACRTTATTTAGACCCTACATTTTTAAAGTGTGTTTTAAGATCAATTGGAATGTACCTCTTTCTGTGCATTGCTGGTAACAGATACACCTAACTTAAGTCTATTTAAAACATAAGAGGACTAGACACACAATGTTGTAAAAAGATCAGGATAACCACTCTGATTTTGAAATTTTAAATGAAGACATYGGGACATTCGAGATTCACTTCTGCACTCTTTTGAATGGTGAAAGAGAAGGAGCATTCAGAGAAGGTGAGGAGTCCTCCCCTTGGGTTTCTTAAGTAACTCCCCAGTCCTCTTCTCTTCTAGAGAGAGAGGATTATTTTCTTAAGAAGGACTCCAAAGGAAGAAGAAGGTGTAGGAGCTGGGACAGCTTCATGTTTACCATTGCAAAGACCATCACTGTAGCATAATTCCAGCCCAACATTCAGCTAAATACAACATGTGGTGCCAAGACATCTGGAGGAAGAGGAYATACTTGCATCACCCATCTCTACCTGTCCAAGAGTGGAAATTGAGCTTATGGTCCATTGTCCATTGTCACTGCACATCACTGCAGYCCCACAGTTGTCAGGATTAATGGATGCCTTGTCATCTTCTAAGGGCAAAAATTAGAATAGAATAGAATATTACAATTGGAAGGGACCTACAACAATCATCTAGTCTGATTGCCTAGATTGTGTAGAATCACTTACGACCAAGGAGAGGTTTCTTGCCTGAAAAGAGCATAACTGCTGGTGACCATTTTTCACCATCTTGATTTAGAAAAAAATYAAAACAGAAATCTTTTCAATTTTTACTTGCCTCTCTTATTCCCTATGTCACTTATGTCTACTCAGTGGAACATATGATCAGCTATTTAACCATGTCAGGAAGCCATATCAATTAGTAGCGTAATAGTCTTGCCATATATTTTTCTTGTTATACACTAAAGCTTTATGGCAGAATTCCTGTGGATGTACTTCTTGTAGATAATGATTTGTAGTACACAGTATCCTGAAGGYATTTTAAGCCTAAGTCTGCTCTCTTTCTCCGCTCTAAAAAGGTGAAAATTTAAAGCGGAATCAGAGTGTTATGCTTTGTTTTTAAAATTTTGTTAAAAACAGGCTGGAATTTGGAAGGATTCTTATTGTCAGTGTACCTCAAAAAAAAAAAAAAAGAAAAAAATGCTTTTAAAAGTGTCTCATAGGCACTTGAAACTATACAAGTAAACTGTCATTATCTATATGTTAGGGCAACTTGTGCTTCACAGTCTTTTCTCTCTACTTGCTGCGCAAACTGCTTAGGAGCAGAAGAAACCATAAGCTCCAGGAGCCAATCTGCCACTGTTGTCTATTTATGTAGTCTGATAGAATTTACATGGGCTGGCAGACAAAATTGCCCTTTGCATGCTTTGTCTCTAGGGGAATTTGGAAGTATGTCCAAGCTTATAAAATAATGATAATCACACTATACACCAAGCACAAATAACAGATTTTCCAAGGGCTTTTTCTGAGCAAGTTAAAACTGTGGACAAACAGAAAATAACGGATAATCCTTAAAAGAAAAGGAAAACCAACCCATTTATGCATCAAAGTTAAAGTGGGTCACTCTGCAATGTAAAGCACATTTTTAGTGGGTATAAATTTAGCAGCTCTCTGCAGCATTATGCATGACAGCAGTCTTGTGATATTTCAAGCACAGAACAGGTCCCTGGAGACACCACGTAATTTATAATGGACTAAGCATAATAAACTGTAGCAGTCAGAAAAGGAGTTGGTTCCAATGAAATAAGGCATGTTGGTCTGTTTGTCTTATATGAACGTTCTGTTGAAGATCTAACTTATCTGAGGAACAACGGGGAGGTTGGTAAAAAAAATGCCAAAATGGAAGCTCTCCTTCTTTGTCTTTCAGMGAGTGAGAAATTAAAAGAAAGAAAACAAATACAAAGGATCGCAGTACACTTCTTCAGTTGACTAATAACTAGCATCCCTTTCCTCCAAGTGCACAGCAAAYGCCTTACTGTTTTTTGTGCTCGCAATGCTATATCGTAATCGGTGCAGTAACGAAATCTAGCGATACCTCAGGGCCATAGGCACTGCCTTCCTCAGCTTTGCTCAAAATTAATTAGGCACCAGCTGTCTACAAAGGCACTCTTTATTTTTGACATAATCTATTACTTCATTATTTCACACAGTCCTTGCAGGTAGACTGTGGGTGTCTCTTTGCTCTGCTCATAGCTACCAAGGACTGATATCTAACAACGTACACAGAAATATGGGAAATGATCAGCAGATTAAAGATGCTCATTTCCAAAACACAGGTGTATTTAGCATGTCCGCTCAGTGCARGGATCTACGCACTCTACAATTAATGAAAAAATTAGGTTAAAYCATTGCTATTTAAGGCCCAGAAACTTCATTTCTAGATCCTAACTTCTTATAGGCCTTTGATAACCTGAGAAAATATAAAAGACATTATTAGCTTGGATCTCTGAAGGAAAAGTTTCATTTAACGTTCCCCCGTTCTGTCTCTTGGTCCTTCGAAGTAACAGTAAAAACGGTGCTCCAGTTACATCATGTTTTTCAGTTATCAATTAACGATATTATTAAGGCACAGGTATTGCAATACTATCAATGTGATACTTAACATATAATTTAACACTAGTTGAGAGGTAAAGGGCCACAGTAAGGAGTGTCCTGTTGCAAATTGTTAGCAGGTATCAGCGACCTACGCAGTGCCATGTCCTCAACGTGTGACTACAGGGGGTTTGCTGCCTTCGCTCTGCCACGTAACACCCAACCATTTTGGGACAGCAGAGGGGCATTTCTYTCTCCAAGGAGAGAAGGCAACCTATCTGACAGCAGACTCATTGTCTATCTGACAAATGTATTTATAGAAACCCCAAAGCATCCTTCTAAATCCACAATATGCAAAAGCTATGGTAATCTTAATTTAATTCCTCAAAGCAAAGTGACCGCAGTGCAACAAACATAGTGCAAAGTAATTGACTGTTTCATAGACGTGCATATTCACGGGTCCTACCTGTTGTAGCAAGCAGAGTTGAGGAGGCCAAGTCTGCAGAAAGATCACCACGCGTGAACCTAGTACTCAAGCTTTACCAGGTCTCAGAGCTATAGCTTCAGCACATCTCACGTATGAATTTTAAGCTTTTAAATGAAACATCAGCTAAATCAATGAAAAATTGTATATAATGAATCAGAAACTTTAAGAGTATGGATCATCAAAGCATGCAAACTTTGAAAGTCTAAAAATACGTCAAATCATTGCTAGAGTTTTCTTGTCCTTTCCTACTATCCTGATTCCCCATCATGCCAAATCTAAGTATTTCAGAGGTAAGCTGACTGCTGAGCTGATGTGTTTAGATTTTATCTTTCCAGACATTTTGATGGAAAAAAAAAATTAAACAAATTTTTAACTCAACCCCCAACATTTAACATGAAAAATGAAAAATATTTTAGTTGAAAGGAAGAATGAAATCTCCCAGAAAAGAAAACCATCTCCAGTAGGACATTAAAATAGCATTTWAAAAAAAAAGTGCTAAATAATTTACTAACATGATAACATCCCTTGAACATCCCTGTGAAAAATATAATTTTGTTTTTGAAAATTTTCTTTAAATATTTTATACAAATTTAAAACCAAATATATTGCAAGAGTTTACAATAGTATAAAATATCCACATAAAACAAATACCATGTTTTCATGTGTAAATACCCACAATGCATATATTTTTTCCATACATATTTTTGATAGAGCTAGACTCATCTAATAGTAAAAAGAACACTGTGTTTTGTCCGTACAGTCACAATTGAGCAGTCCAACTATCAACAGGGATATAAAATACATACAAGAAAATAATTTAGTGTCTTCAAAAAGCAAAGAGGTATCTGGAAAGTCAAATTCAGATATTTTGTTAATGAAACAAAAAACTCATCTATTACCTCATGCATTATGAATTACTGACAAAGACATGCTTACCATGTGCTTTTAAGCTAGAAAACTACTGGCACACAATTCTCATCCTCTTTCAGAAATGGATCTCATAAACACAGAAACTAGCAAGAGGCATTCCGCATCTCTTCTCTGCTAAAGAATAATGGTGCAGGGACATTGCAATATGATGTTTTTGTACTTTCCAATGTCCATATCACTCTATTTCATTAGAATTAAATAATTCACTTTAATTCTGGCACAAATGAGCAAAGCTAACTCTGTTCTTACTACTGTACAGATTTTGCATACAGTGTAGTTTCCAGTTCAGCAGTATGCATAGGTGCTTGCAAAATCTCAGGAAAGTGTTTGCATTTACAGCCCAAGAGATTTGTCTTGTTATCTCAGTTATTAAAGGAGAAAGATCTTCCCTCCCCTCCTCCACTGTTTTAGCCACTCAAATATTTTTCAGGGTGTGCACAGTAAATGGAAATGCTTGTTTTTCAACAAGGTGCTTAACACCTTGTGAAATCCTTTGGGCCCGAGCTGGCTCACCTGAGTAAAGGSAGCAGGATTTGGTATTTGTTTTCAAGCCTTGTCAGATGTAAAACACACACCTTGGGAAGAAATATAGACTTGTGCTGGACATCTTTTCCTTTCATCAACACTACAAGATATTACCTCATATGGCTTCCCTGTAAGCAACCTGACATAGGAAAACCAGGTGATGGATGGCTAGGCTGCAGTTAAAAGACAGATAAACATGCTATGCCAGAAAAGCAGCTTGTATTTACTTTAAAATCTTATAGCATGAGTGAGAAGACATCCTTTACTTTTCATCTGCCTATCCTTTCCATTTTTTTGTTCCTTCCTTTTGTAAATTTTTGTTTGGATCTCATATAAAGGCTTTTCTTCCTCTTTCTCTCATCCTTAATTAGTTTGAATGTCAAACCTGTTCAGTAATCACATCGCTTTGGGTAGTAATGAAGGCAAATAAATAACGCTTAACCTTTCTTAGAGAGATCTGGAGACCCTTCCAAAACCAATTAAGGCTTGTATGATTCACTGGAATTAGCCAAGGTCTTCATGCTAAGTTTCCAAACTTCTGTAAGAAAGAAAACATTAAGGGGGGGAGAAAGAAGAAGAAATTTATCCTTCCTACAGTCTTAAATGCTTCTAATTTTAAAGTATGTTATGAGTGGGAGAAAAGAAAAGGAAATAAATTAGGCAGTGCAGATTACACACTGTTGCTGCTTGGGAAGCTGGTAGGGTATTATTTGGATTTCCCCATGCTGGTGTTCTGTTTTTTTATTTTTTCTTTTTTCTTCTTTTTTATCCTTTTACTTTCCAGTGAATTTTTTTTCTGTCTGTTTGGCACATATTTCCACTTCAGATACCTTTTGAATGGTGACTAACAACAACAACAATAAAAAAGCCTCAATCTTTCATAACATAAAATACAGAAGAACAGCAAAAACAATTCATCTGCAAATCTTGCAAATAAATCTTGCTGTCCTGATGTGTAGGTTTTAGTCTGTTTATTATCCACATTCTTTCTGTCAAAGTCCTCTCGCCTGAAGAAACAATTTCTTTGCATGACTTGGAAGGGGAAATATCATCCTCAGTAACGGAACTGCACTGATCCTTCCATGACCAAATTAACTTTTGTGCTGTGGGTTTATCACCACACATCTTGCCCTTTTGGCTGCTGTCAAAGAGCATACGACAGGACTTCATTCCCTGTAACCTGCATGACATTGTACTCCTGTGCCTGCCCGTGATGTCTCTTCCCAGTACCTTCGTAAACATCAATGCCATAGAATTTCAACAAAAAGTTGAAGATTAAAGACTGATATGATCAATCAGACTCTTCAGAAAAGATCTTTGGAAACATTTAACAAGGAGACCTCAAAGGCCATAGACCAGTTTCACGTGGGCTTAGAAAGCATCACTCTTTAGACGTACCAAGCAAGCCTAGAAATGTAAGTATGTGTGACTATATGTATGCATAGCTCTGCTCAAGTACCGTTTGAAAAATAAATAGCACCAAAACTAAAATGTGCACAGTTTACGTGATTCAGTTTTTAAAGCATTTGTAAGGGAACCTAAGTAAGTCAGTCAAAAATCCAGAATTCAAGAGGATTTTGTTTCCTTGGTTATGTTCTTTCTAAAAAAGAGAAAGTTTAAGAAAAGTGGTCTCAGCTGGAAGCATGCCCTTAGCCATTAGAGTGCCAAAATGAATGCAGTATGTCAGCTCTGACAATCTGCCAGAAAGAGGGAAAAAATACTTTTGTTCCAAGAATAAGATGTATTCAAAAGTTTTGCCCTGAAACTAAAACAAAAACCAAAAAACAACACACACACACCCCCCTTCCTGGCCCAGAGTCTCAGTCAAGGTGAGCATATCTCCATTTACATAAGCAATTTACATCACCTGAATACCCAACCCCCATTTCTGGACATAACCATCAATTTTTTTAATTTCTTGCTTACCTAAACTCATACGAACATCATAATAAATCAGTCACTCCACATATCCTTCAAGAATAACAAGCATTACGAATTAATAATGTCACACTGGTCATTAATTTTGATAACCAAAGAATTTGCATTAGTGAACATACTTGCTATGTCGTCGTTAATGTTACATTTATTTAATATACAACAGTTACAATATGTTGGAAGCCAGTTCCCATTATTTGATTCTTTCACAGCTGTTCAGTATTTAACAGATGCATAATTTCATTCTTTAAAATATTGATTTTCCTTTCAGAAGTTGAGAACTGTGACGTTAGAAATTTCTGACATGTTTTGTTAATTTTAGATTATCAAGGTATATTCAACAGTACAATTTACCAATAAGAAGCCAATATTAATGTTGCTAATTTGCAGTCAAGTAAATTGAATGAAGGAGAGGCCATGTTACACAAGTCATGAAGTGTTAAAGCTCAAAATAGAATAAAGGGAATAAATTATTCAAATACTCTGCAGCACTAGTCTTATTTTTGTGCCAGTGGATTTGATATAACACCTATTAGGATGTGATAACATTAAATGCATTTATAGATACAGACAGGTGAAAAAGTAGATAGACATTTTGCTCTATTTTGATTTGGAAATGATAGTCACCAATGAGTATAAATATTTTTAGACCCTAAAATCACGAACCAGTCTTAAAGTTGAAATACTTTGCTTTCTATCTTTTAATAATCTCTGAAAATATGGGCCAACAGTACATCACATACTTGTAACAAAGCAACTGTGCTGACATTTTCGTCTTTTTTCAGAACTTGGATCTACTGTTCAGAAGCTTCAGATGAAGATGTGATCTATTTTAAACAGTGAAGAGATGAAGTCATACTTGAGTTTTCCTTAACAGTCTGGAACATTTTACTTCTCATGTTCTATGTCTCCTGAGCCAGCATCCTGCAACCAGCAGCTCCTCACCTCAGTACCAGACCCAAGACTCACCGGGCTTCCCATCTTCAGTCTGCTCTTTCTCTGCAGAACTGGTGCTCTTCATCCGCAGAAAAGCGAGACAGAACAGATCAGTCATTAAAGCAGTGCTACTGTGGGGCTGGGAACAGAAAGTAGCCAGGTGGGTAACTTCAAAAGGAATTACCAACTGCTGTCTGCATTTCCAGACAAAAAAGAGGATTTGGCAGTTTTAGTCTTTGGCAGCCTTTTGCCTGACAGCCATTTGTTCTCTTTTCTGCTGCTCCATCTGCTCCCCCTGGTTGGATCAACCAAAGAATCAAGTTGTGGCAGAACCTGCGGGTATATACAGCTAAGGCTACCAATAAACGCCCTGTTGCGATACCTGGGGTTTGGAAACACAACTATGAATTCCCTTTTATTAGAGCTGCGCTGGCAGAGAACAAGAAAAACTAATAGACTTCAACTGTTCCCTCAGCAGAGCAAACAAACAAGTCTAACTCTGAAGTCTATTTAATGCTCAAGATCTACTAGGACAGAAAGAAGCAGCAAGAACAGAATTGTGTTAGTGGACGTTTTACATCTCGGGAACACATAAAGAGACCTAGCTTCTGGTCCCTGCTACTGCCAATGAAGTTTTGTACAGGACAGTCAGGAGATGGAGTACAGCTATACAAATGCCTCTCATGACCATGCTTGACTGCACTGTCCTGAAGTGTTAATGTTGAATTGTTTTTTAAGCAACAGAACTGCTCCAGCAGGAAAATCTGCTAAATCCACTATCCTGAAAGGGTCAATAATTTGGTCATCCAGGATCTCTCCTGTTAGATCTTAAGTAGGAAGAGGAAGGAATGGAACATGGGTCTACCGTATCTTAAGTCCACGTAGACAGACTTAAGACTGTTTAGACCTTTTTCTGTAAAAGGAAATACCATCCCACCGCGAACAGCTGCTACCATATTTCTATAAGGAGGACACCAGCAACTTACCATCAGTAACAGATTCACAAGAGTTGACTCTGAGGAGTTACYGAACTTCTGAGATTTTTCAGCTCTTCCCCTCCTCTCAGCATTTTCGTACTGACTAGCACTAAGCATCTCACTCTACATTGCTTGTATTCCCCAGACACTCATCTCCCCCTGACTGCTGCATAGGCAAATTAACGCTGTGTTATGGCTACCCCTTCACATAGTAAGCCTACACTTCAGATGCCTCAATGCCCAGCTCCCTGGTGTCCCTTTCTGACCCAAGTTCATAGCTATTCACTTCAGATGAGAACTGTAATCTTCTGAAGCTTTGAGAAAAGAGCCTGCCCAACATAACACAACTACATATACATCTTTTAGGTTTTCTTTATTTATATTTTTTTAGTTCAAGAATTACACACTAGCCAACATTATTATATATTTACATGCTGAAACTGGCTGCAATAATTTTAAATTCAAGAAAATATCTCTTATGTGCTACTCATTTACAATCATCATTTTACTACCTCATATATCCCAGAGGTTAGCAGTCCTTTTGAGAAAGACATGAAGATCTGATGCAATGATATCCACTAGTATTTTGCATTTTCTAGCCATTGGAAAATGTGCATTATGTGCATATAAGAAAGGCTACAAGGTCATTAGTAAGGCTGATGATTACTACATTATGAAGTAAATAGTACTACGTAAAAAAAGATAAATCAGAACTGTGCAAAGACAGTACTAACAGAACCATTTAAACACCCATGCAAATAAAAACGTGATAGAAGTCAAATCATAGTCAGCTTGTTAGAATTAATCATGTTTCAAATGTTCTTTTTGTCTTCAACTGAAAGTAACAGGACAGACCACGAACAATACAGCCTGGTGAGTATCTGTCAAACGACAGTAACAGTGAAAACATACAAAATGTTATCAAATTGGAATAGATGACCTCATGTCTGAAAAACATTAAAAAAATACAACCCTTAGTATGAAAGTAGAGGTGAGATTTTTCATCATTTAAGTTTCATTTTTTGTCAAAGCACTTACAAAGAAAATAATTTTATACTTATGAAATGTTAGCGTTGCATATTCTTGTAGAGATGATCTATTTCAATTTTATATTAATGGATATTTAAATTATTACTATTTTTACAAAGTAGAATAGGGCAGTATTTTGATCAACATTCCATTTGCTTCTTAAAAATTTAGACAAAGTTCCTAGTGCATTTTATTAAGCTTTACCTTTGGTGTTAAGCAGTGACTTATTAGATTTCCCTTTTAAACATTTTCTGGAGTGAAGATTCTTTGGCTTTGGGGGACTATGCTATCTAATGACAGTCAAACATCCTTTTTTTTTTTTTTTGTAAAGAAAAATATAAGTCTACTATTAGATACCATAAGAGGTACAGATTTCAGAAACAGACAGACGCAATATGCAGGCTTTCTGTAATGAAATCACCAACAGCTGAATTCTCACTTACCCTGGATTCCTTCACCTCTCCACTCCCTGGAGCAACATAGAGGTGCYTTATTGTAAGTGAAAACCAGGCCCTGTTTGTTCACGCTAATCTGAGTACTGAGGGCCAAGCTACTATCTTCTGTTGCCTGAACATTTTAACCACAGAAAAGGATCGGTTGTGCTAGCAGTAACATTGCCGCAATGGCTATTTTACACTACAGTACTTTCTGTACTTTTTAATATCTGGAATCCRAATCTGTTTATGCAAAAGGGTGTTTAAATTACTCTGCTAGAGCACTGCAATTATTGTACTTAGTAAAAAAAAGTCACTAAACAATTACTGTATCTATCAACTGCTCATTTACAGCTTATTTCATTATTTACATAATTTTAGGACACATTAATCTAAACCATAAGTAGAATTAGCTTTTTGCCTTACCATAAAGTACAAATTAGAAGTTAAAAATGTTTAAGAAATCTGATAATATTTACACACGTTCAGCTTAAGTTATGGTTGCTCACATTGTATGTTCTATGTACACATAGCAAAATGTTATGATCACTACTGATATAGTATTGTACCCTGGCCATCCCACCCTAGATTATTTTCTAGAAATAGTTAATATTTTTGCCTTTTTTTCTTGGTTCCCTAAGGAGTTTGTTGGTTTTGAAAACTTACTAGTGGACAATGCTTTATAAAAAGASAGAGAAGAAATAGGCAAGCAATGTGAGGACTAGTCTAATTTCGGATGCTAGGAGGTACAGTACTATCATCATGTCAAACGGTGCAATGCTCCATACGAATTATAAGCATTGATCTGCTGATATAGAAATGCCCAGTTACCCTGTATAGTAAGTTGGTTTTTTTAAATACATTAATCTTTTTTTCTCAAAAATATATTCATACACTGGTTGATGGTAGAAACAAAACTATTATTAGCTTATTCCTTTAACACGCCAACATATGAATGTGTGTGCATATATATACTCAGTACGTGTATATATACACACATATGTCCATATAGACATTTAGGTATATGTCCATATGCACATATAATTGGATAATGTTTAACATCCGTTCACTTATGTTTAGTACTGTGTTATAGTATAGAATTGGAACACAGTCTAATAATTATAGTGAAAATTAATTGAGCTTTAATTTTAATGCATATTTTTCTGAAATAAATAGGATTTGCTCCCCAGGTGTAAGACCACCACTCATTTGCTCTACGCATTGTGCTTTTGTACCTTACAGATTTTATGTCCTTTGTACTAGAATGTAAAAACTCTCTGAAGAACTTTGCGACATGCTGTTATCTAAGACTGTTTTCCTCCCCTGGGAATGAGAAAAKAAATGGTCACAATGTCATTGCTTGAGTCTTTCTTCCCAGTCATTATACTGCGATAGGATAGAAACATAACATTCCTTATGCAAACACAGAAATATGTTGCATGAATTTTCAGTTCTGAAAATGTGTATCATACTTACTAGCAGTCATGTACAGTATATATTTACAGATTGATCTCAAAGATTTCATTAAAACTGTGCCATGTTATAGTCATAATTTGCCCATGAATTTCACAAAGATGAAAAACACCTTAATTGCTGGCTATCATGTCTAATAGAACAACAAAATGTGCAACTATAATTATATTACAAGGTTTATCTAAATTATTAACTTTGATCTTTTGCTTATTGAAACTAACAACAATTAACACGATTAAAAGGATCTAGAATATTCATTTTCGGTCAATTCTAAACTAAAAGCAAATTTATTCTAGTTTACCTGCAGGGTAGCACACACAGCAAACCCCATATTTCATGTACGTTGGCATAACTTCTCACTTTCACTCAAGTATCTCAGAAGAGGAGTAAGTGCTCACCTTGGGCTCGAGTTGTACTTTTCCCTTGACAGTGCCTCGCCAGTCTTTCTCACCCCCATCTTTTTATATCACAGTGTTAAGCCTTGGTACAAAATGATAGAATCCTTCTCTTTCACTAATTTTATACATCACATTAATAGCCAGAAGGACATAGTAAAAGCGAAAGTGCTCCTTCCCCCAGATAATATATCTTTTCTAGTGACACCTGAGCAGAAACCAGACATTTTCTTTCACTCTCTGAATAGCGACATCAGAGAGTATTATGGCTTGTACTGTAACTTCAGATAAATTAATGTGCAGTTCTAGGATTCAGTCTCTGTTGTTTTCATAATAGCTGATGCAGTAAACCAATGCAGAGAGTCAACATATTCTCTGTAAGGTTTTATATTTGATGTGTATCAACCACAAATAGGCTGTGAGCTCCCTGTATTCACACTATGCTTCTGTGAAATAAAAAAGGAGTTGGCAGCAAGTTGTGAAATGAAAGAAAAGCTTATACAGAAGAATACTATAAGACTGCTTTTATTTATGATAATTAATACCGTTTTTAAAGAACAGACTTTGAAGAGAAATCCTGAATTTTGATGTGGCTTCTTTTCTTAGAATTGGGAAAAAATTCCAATGTGATCCATACCTATCTGTTGAAATTCCAAATGCATCTAACAAAGCTTATTGCATTATGCATGAAATGCAGTCAGAAACTAAGTATGTGAACAAAAACCAACATTTTGACTTGGAAAGTTAATCACATGATGGAAGCCTGTCTCTACACATTGCGGAGCCCGAACCTGGAGGCAGTACGTGACCGTGCACACAACTCCCTGGAAAGCAACAGTGGTGTGCACGCCTGGCAAATCCTGCTGCAGGCTCAAAACTATTCTCTCCCATTTGAAGCAGAAATAAGCATATGATATGCTCAACACAAAGTCAGAAAATTGGCCTATTAGTTCCCAGAACTGTTTGCCTCCTATCACTGTCATTCACTGTCAAATGGGGAAAAAAAMCCCACAGATGCTTGTAAGAAAATTACTCTTTCAAAGCAAGAACAAAAAATTCAAAGAAAATATTTTATGAAAAATATTCTTAAAAACTATCTTAAAGTATTGCCAAAGGAATACTTAAATGGGGAAAAAGCATCTGCCTGAAAAAACCTCCTTTGTTATTTGGAAGTTACTTGAACTCTAGTTTCTTTCAGAAATTTGTACACATGTGAGAGGTAGCATAGATACAACAGATGTGGCTTTTGCTTCATGAAATATTTTGTGTCAAAMAATAGTGGGGATCTGATTTAGTAAAAGCCATCAGGAATTTATACTTTTTATACAGTACTTGCGAATTTTTTTTTTTCTATTACAGAAAAAGGTTACACAATGGACTAAATGGCAAACTCTACTTTGCCTATAAAATTCCATTTTTTGTCTATTCTATTTTGCCTATAAGAGTAAAGCTCTATGGAATGAAAAAAAACCCTTTTATTTCAAAAAGTTTCCTAAAGCAAAACTGAATTTTGCTAGTTTTTCAATGGAAAATCACCCTAATAGGAAATCACCCTAAAGCAGGAAACATTCAAGCGTATGATTAAACTCTTAAAGTTATGGCTACCAAATTTTTCTTTAAAACAGTGCATTAAGGAAAACAAAATAAAAAGTGAAATGGTATTGCCTAATCCAGACTGAGAAAGTAACCTGTCAGTATTTTTTGTACTGAAGTACATATGCCCAGACCTTTACTGCTGAAGGAGGTCCGATACCTTTAGTCAAACTGGATGTAAGGTGTTAAGCAGAACAACAGGGGAAGCATGACACTGGAATGATTGCAAACGTGGAAGAAATCGCACAACTCCACGAGTATTTCAGAGTAAGGTATGTACTATAACTGACAACATTCATTTGCACAG
This sequence comes from Oceanodroma leucorhoa, assembly GCA_030449065.1. Classification (NCBI taxonomy): domain Eukaryota; kingdom Metazoa; phylum Chordata; class Aves; order Procellariiformes; genus Oceanodroma; species Oceanodroma leucorhoa. Next base: position 1,544,486 of record JASVER010000124.1, on the reverse strand, counting down.
TGTATATATACACACACACACATATACTTCTACATATATGTAGCCTTCCCTCTCCTTGGCCCTGTATTTTACAATTGCTCTCTAGCTCTCCCTACCCTAGAAAGGCAGGGCACCATTGGTTTCCTTCAGCCACCTAGAGAATTACTATTTGGCCAACCAGTTTTGGCACTTTGGACAGATGATTTCCTTTCCCCAACACAAAACAGCAGCATATATACCCATTCAGAGTTGATGCATTTTTATATCATTGCTACATTTCTCTATTGATCAKAACCACAGTCCTTGTGATTGTGAGCATATGTTCTCTCTTTAAAATCCAAACAAAACTAGTGCTTTTTGCTTCAGCTTCTGTGCAAACACCCAACCCTAATATTATCAGCCAAAGGTTTAGTTCTTTCAATAGATAACAGGAAATACCTGAATATGGTTGGGAAACCTCTGACCATCATCATCTTGGAAAGATGACAGGCACTACTTGTTTTCAAGTTTACACATCTAATAGGTAAAGTGTATATGTTTCATAAGCATGATAGCAACTTAGTACACTCTCTTAAGTGTAGATGCATGTCTTGGATATGCAGTTTCCCTGGGAATAGTATGTACTGCTGTTGAAACTAGAATTTGTTTTTCAAATGCTGTTCTATAATTTGCATCACTAAACTCAAATGGCCATAAAAAAAAAAAAAAAAAGGAAAAAAACCCAGAGAGTGAGGTACAATGAGACAGAAGTGATTGTCAAAATCCAATTTGCCTTCACACTCAAAATGCACTTATATTTTGATAAGGGGATATGTCCATACCGCAACTTAACATATTTAATATTTAGCAGATACAACCAAAACATTATAAAAACAGACCATAGAGTGGGCCAGCAACTAAGGTGTTTTAAAATAACTTTTTGTCCTGAATAGAATTTTTCTAAGTCCCACTTTTGGCGGTACAACCGATTTGAAGAGAAATCCAGTTCTTGCTTCCTGTGTGGCTTTATTTCTTAGTTCACATAGTAAAGCCAATAGACGATATTGAAGAAGGAAAAAACAACAGGGAAGAATATGCGCGACCATCGATCTATGGCATTTACATCAGTCAAGTCAGGAATRGTAATTTTCAGTTGAGATGCACGTCTCCGTAGCCTGCTTTTCTTCTGTGCCACATGTCGCTCCAGGGCGTTGCGACCAAAGCTGTGTCTGGGCAAGCCAGCTTTCCGGTACTGGATGCTTGAAGTGTCATAGGCCAGCATAGTGCTTCTAGGGTCCCCAAGCCCCATCACAGCCTCGGAGGCAGCCATCTCGTTTTTAATTTCAAGYGTGCTCAACAAAATATTTTCATGTGGATCCATCTGTAAAAAATAAGAAAGCAGATTTAATGGGAGAGAAAGGAAGCCCAATCAGTTGCAAACTGAAGCCATGCTGACAAGGGCTAGATCTAACATTACTGATTCACTCAAAAGTCTTTTAGACTTTAAGCATAGCCGTAACTATATTTACTGTCATTTATTTGTGAACTCAACGATCAATAAGGGCGGTACAGTTTCACGGAATAAATGCTGTTTCCCTAGATCCCATGTTCAGTGAGCAGAAGCAACACCTGGAAATGGAGTACACGCTCAGCTCCTGAAAGTGGGATTCTGCCACTGGGTAGGATATCTGGGACAAACATTGAACTTTTCGGGGTTTTGGAGGAAAATCAAATGGGAAAGGGTCTGCTTTGTTTTGGTTTTGCTTCTTTCAAATGAAAGCTTCTGCTCTGAGAAAAACTCCAGGAATTCACAGGGTCTCTCTGCCTCTATAAAACGAGGCCCAGAGCACCGCACAAGAGAATACAGATTTTCAGTCCCTATATTCCAAACAGGACTGCTGGTTACTTGGGGAAAGGCACTGACATAGTCTAACTATACCTATGTGGAAACTTCATTCCCCAGTGCTAATGAATTTCATAAATACAGCGCATGCTGTGGAGACCTGAACGCTGCAATAGCAGAGATCTGCAATTTAGAGCAAGGAAAAACATATACAGAGTGTAATCACATCAAATGTACATTGAACAGTTGTTTCAACGGGTAATTTTAGCTATTATATATTTTTTAAAGGCAGTTCATTGAAAAAAATATTAATGTAATGTTGTAAAAAAAATCCTTAGACAATTAAGAGGATTTCAAAGATGAGGAACTAAGTTCTACTCTTAGGCAATCTGGAGTAGATCTGAAGTATGGTAGGAGAACTTCAAAATAATCCATTTATAGAAAACAAATATAAGGGTATCTAGGAATTTCTAATTCTCCTCAGCCTTCCCTCTAAGTATGTATTTTCAATTGTGTGATTACACAGTATAATTAAATAAAAACACTTTAAAAGCAGTAATAGCTAATGAGCAGCTAATTAAGTGCACTGACTTAGTGATGGTAGTGCAGATATACTCCAGGCCAAGTAAGAGATGAAACTGTCCCAGAGCTCCTTTAAGAATAACTCATCCATATTATTAATTTATAATGTACATAATATATACTATTATTATTATTGAACRTGCACAAACTGTGACTTTTGTGGATTTCTAAACAACAATATGGCATTAGTCTATTCTGTAATATTTAGAAGCCAGCAGTAAGCAGCAGGTACATCGCTGCACTACCCAATATAGCACCGTATTTGCCATTATTAAAAAAAAAACAACCCTATGTAATATTTCACATGGTACAGTGAGATAACTGGGTTGAAAACAGTTTTTAGTAGCATCCCCTGTACAGTATTATGAACTGGGAAGTCGGATACTCACAAAAGTACTTTGGACCTACTGAAACACTGMCATTTGAGTGATTACATCTGTTCAAGTGATGCATAAAAATTGGCATCACTGAGATGCCAGATTTCCCTCTCTCTTTTTTTTCCAGTCTATGTGAGTTTGCACCCCTCTAGTTTCATTATATTTTAGTTTTAGATTAAATGTAATGACTCTATGTGAAGCAGCCAAAATCATCTGGTTTTGCTTTCCATCAAAGCCATATGAAATCTTTGAATTTTCTAGTGTGTTRGGGAAATCAATCTTTTTTGAGCAGCACTGGAAAAATGGGAAAGTTGAGCTGGAACTCAAGAAAAATTCCTTTAAGAAGTCTGTAGCATGATATTGAGCATGGTGAGGAAACACTGTGTTCTAGCCAGGAAGGCCATCAAATCAGTTGTCATCTGCATTAGACAAAACTAAGGCAAAAAGAGTATTTATTCTGCGTTGTAATACAAACAAAAGCAAACATATGCAAAAGCTTTCACATAGATTTATGAAACTTCTCAAGAGAGCTTTCAAACATTTTCTTATAATGAGTGCAGTTATTTAGAAAATTCTTATGTGATTTTTGGGGTAAGACAAAATTGGCTGTCATTTTTGTTCTAAGATCTCAGACAAATAATAAGACTTTCAGTATCCTGAAAATAAATGCAATTATAGGTGATTGACATTCATTGATCCCAAGAATGTCTAAAACCAAAKAGGGTAAGTATCTTACAAGAGGGGTGCAAAGCCATTTGGAAACTCCATTTTCCATAGTTTCACACAGTCTTAAGAAAAGAACAGAAATTTTAGTTCCAATGGCATCAGGGGAAGTTTGACATAACATCCACTAATGCAATGGTTTTACCCCTTATCCAGAGCCTGGGTTATTTTCACCTCAACGTTGTGCATTCTAAGATACTATCTTTGCAAAGATTTTAGTGCCAACAAATTTGTTCACATCTTAAATCTTCTTAGGATGAATCTACTTTAAGCATTTTATCCTTTTGATCTGCAATGATATTAGAAATTTGAGTGCTCTTTATACACTCATATATTTTCTATGCAACASAAATGCAAGAAAAGTTATTTTAGTCTACCAGAGTCAGATATAGACATGTTTTAGCAACATGATATCACTCCTTCAGTTAACTTTTTGCTTGGATTCGTTTGTCACTTCTATTCTCATTTCAGTAAATTTCTTAACACAGCAAACTGCTGCAGATATCTGACAATCTTGGCAGTAGTTACTAAGATTAGTGATGCTGGGCATAAAAAACATTTAGCAGTATTCTAAACTATCTTCTAGGCAAAGTGTCTTCTTCTGCACATATYACACCGATATCAGAGTTGGAGCACAGCATTTTTCAATATTCCAATAATTTTTCAAAGGAAATAATGCAAAATACAGTAAAAATTAGTGATGGGCGAACCTTCAAGTGTTAGAATAGCCAGGTAAGCACCACAAAGTTCAGGTGCTTCTCAAACACTAATTTGACCCTCCTGCACCTGGAACAGTGAATTGACCATAACAAGAACTGCATTTTTCATGGTATTTTGAATTCCCAATCTGAAGAACTCCCAAAGTTCCAATCCAGAAGTACAAATAAATGTGAAAATAAAAGAAACAAAAAAAAAAAGCAACAACAAAAAACCAGAAAGAAATTAACCTAGCTTTTCTACCTCTGACAAAAGGTCCCTTGCCAGATTAGAGAGAGCTGGGAGTGTTATTTCTACCAAGCAGGTTCGCCCAACTCTAAATAAAACATGCGTTTGTAATTAAGTGAAGCCTGAGATAGAATGATAATGAATTACATTTATTGTGCACAGCACTGCCCATTCAAAGGATCCCAAAGCGCTTTACAAGCTTTCGAAAGAAGAACCACTTCACTTCCCAGTGAAGCGCAATCACCTCTGAGGCAAAATGTGGTGACTGACAGTGCAGAACAATACACTACATTTTAGTCGAGGAAATGGAGAATGCTGTAGCCAATTGAAACTATGGGGTGGGTGAGTGGTGGTGGGGAATGTTAGGTAAGCAGAACAGTTACAGAAATTGATATTTGGCCAGATGCTTGGGGTTGAGATGACCACACTATAAAAAAGTGCCATGGGATCTTTAATGACCGTAAGTGGTCAGGACCTGAATTTTAAGTCTCTGAGGATAAAAACATTAGAAAACAATGAAAGATACCTTTGTTGAATACATTTCTGGACAATGATATGTGCCAATTATTCTTCTGTCCTGTAAGTTAATAAAATCAAGACCAGTTTCCTTAGAGATAAGGCAGCTATTATCTTTCATTTAAAATTAAAGCACTCTAGGGTAATAATAGGACAACTAATTAAAAGATATAGGGACCTCTAAGCCAACAATTAGCAGAAGTATATTCTGGCTTCAGAGGTGCTATTACTGCCTTGCCCTGCTCCTCAAGGTAACATAACTGTGATGTAAATGTATTTTTTCCAACTGGTCACTTGACCAAGGAAGATATGATGATATGAAAACAATTGTTAAAATTATTCTGGGGGAAAAGTAAGTGTAAAAGTGGTTTCAAAAGGAGGTGGAAGAAGGTTAAAAAGATCTCTTGGTGCTGAAGGATTGTTCAACCATAGAACTATACTCTTTATGGTGAACAGGAGAGTTGAAACTTAATGGAGAAATTCCCAGGGACAAGGAAGGAAGGGAGGATGTGAAGATGAAGAAAAAGCAGCAGCAGCAAGTACCATGGAAATAAAAGGTGAAAGCAGAAGTGGAGGAGAAATGACCAGAGCTCAGCAACCATGCAAGAGGGTGGGTTTTTTATAAATCAGTCTTAAAGGTGGATGACAAAATATATGATGCAAATGATATTCACTTATAGGTCCAGATCAACTGGAAGAAAAGCTGACTCTGGAGCCTTGAAAGAGGCCATGACCTTTTTGATGGCCTCAAACAAAGGGAATACAGAGGAAAGTGTAGAAATGTTACCATTATATGTCCTTCCTGCTACCTAGAAACTCCAAAATGATGGCTTTCTTGAGGAATTCCTCTTACACTAATACATTAGCAACTGTAAAATACAGGGAAATTACAACTTCCACACATATACATACACACGTATGTACATTAGGAATCCTCTAAGGATGACCAGATCTTTGAAACTACTAACATCTAGTAAACCAGCATCTTGGTGATTATGCTCTACTGTTATACCAAACACAGCTTTATAAGTAGGAGGCAAATTTATATTGATGAATTGAAAAAATATAATATTGACATGTTTACTTCTTCATATACTCTTCATTTTCACCTATAACCTTCAATTACAGGCAGGTACTGATGGCTCATTTTATGGCAGAATGGCTCAGAAACCGCAGATAAAATAGGCAGTAGGGCTGGAAATTTATGATGTGAAAAAAACCAGCTGTAAATTCAAAAGAAATATCCTTTTGTTAAGTAGGGCTGCCACTAGCCCAAAGCAAAATATGGTGAGCTAAACCAAAAAGGGAGTACAGAAGTACCCAGTCTATTACAAGATTAACACCTGAGATTAGGTCTCAGCATTTATAGGTCCTGCGAACTGACATTCTTAAGAACTGAAGACAGAAATAAAGATCCCCTTTTGCAATGAAGACCAACATGACATGCCTAGACATAATTTAATTTGTTAGAGATAAAGTTCTTAGTATTATCTATAGCATAGTTTCCCACCTCTTACAGCTGAGCTTTCCTTGGAAAACCAGTAACATCCTACTCCTGACTAGTCACAGTAGCTCTGGCAAGATTAAGTGAAAGTATGAAGTGCTCTTTACATATAATAGGGATCTTCCACCGCGTCAGCAAGGTTTGATTTATTGATTAGGAACCACTGATCTCTGGGGATTGCACTGACTACACAAGGTAATGTGTGGAAGGTAGACAGTCCTGTATAAGCTGCTGCTAGGTTCACTCTGGAAGAAAAAAGAATTAATGATTTTCAAATGGCACCTGCTTAAAGCTATACAGACATTTTTGACATGGTAAGCTAGTCTGCTGAGATAAAGCTATATGAACTCATAAAGCACAAATGCCTAATATTTCAAAACATCCATATGTGAAACARTGTCCTCAAGAATGTAACAAACACTGCATTTCCATTGTCTGTACAAAATTGAATTTATTGCCAGCATTGCAGTAACTGTTCATGAAACCACGTTAGCATGCATTGGCTCAGATTGCATTATACACCTAAGATTTGCATCAGGCTGTAAAGCATGCAGTTAGAGGACAGTAAAATTAGGTTGACTTATAATTTCAGGTTACTTTGTTTGGTTTCAAGTCAGAAAATCCAGAGAAACTCTGCAAATTCAATCAGGATTTTCATTAGGTTCTTGAGCTTTTTAAAGCCTAAAAATCTAAGCAAAATACAAGAGACCTGTAAGAATTAAAAAAAAAAAAAAAAAAAAGTGAGAGAAAATGCAAGATCTGGACACAGAGCTTTAACCACTTGTAGTTCAATTTCTAGGCATCCAGTTTTACCCTCTGATATATGTGATTTATTGATCATTATCATTAGTAACACATCAATAACTTAGTTGTAAGTATTGTAGGATTCTGAAGAATCGGTTGAAAACRTATGATTTCTTTTGGCATCCGTTACTTACACACACGATTCCATACTTAAGACATTGCAGAATAAGTGCCCACATAAAATGAAAGAGACTAAAGTATCTTTGGCTTGATGACATTTGAATAAAAATCATGAAAAATGAACTTGTTCAAACTGCTGCACAGAATCCAATGTTCTAAACCAAAAGCCAACAGTGAAATAGGCAAAATCAGGACTGCTGTTTGAATTATGGTACAGAATAGGAGAAAATGGGGAAATGGCCTACCAGTGTCCTGTCCTCAGCTTGAACCTTACAACAACATCTTCTAAAATATCACAAAAACATCACTGGGGTTTTTGGAGTAAAGGGGGATAAATCACCTTAGCCAACCAAGAAAGAAAAATAGACAGTACACTGTGATTCTGTAGAAAAACATCTTCCTCCATTTCACTTTTGGCCACAATAATTCAGTCCAATGCAATCTCTAGTAAAGTGGAAGGAATAAATTATGTAAGTAAGGCCTTGATGTTGTACATGTGATTTCCATTCTAGTGCAGCAAATATACTTGACCATGAACAGTAAACAGATATCTGATTCAGGAAATGATCTTGTAAATTTACCTAAGCAGATACATTAATTTAATGGGACTTAAATAAATATTAAGGTTAGTCATGTTTTCAAGTGATTTCCTGTGAATGAGACTTTCGCTCTCAATCCAAAACCATGAATATTGCATACACACATAAGGAGGAAACAATTTTCTTTTTTTTTTATCCTGCAAGAACAATGGTGATATGTTAGGCTCATGATTTTGAGGGAAGACCAACAACATAATTCTTGGCCCAGCCCAAAGATTAACATGGCCAGTGGCAGTACGAGGTCCAAGGAAAAACTTTGAGAGCAGTGAGAAAGGCCAGATAAAACACTGGAGAGAAACTGCAATTAATTCAACAAAAAAAGTAAAAGAAAATAGTTGAGATTTTTCTATGGAAAATCACTGACAAGTTTTCATTATAAGGAAAATAAAGATGAATTTCCAACTTTTGACAATGAATTTCAGAATTGAAAAAAATATCTAGAAATGTACTTATTTTTATCATGTTCAGTGCTGATTTAGAAGCCTGAAATACTGCCACTTCCATGGCTATARATACTGCAAGGCTCAGAGGACTAGTCTGGACAATATTAAAATGAAAAGTGTTCTGCTTTAAAATAACCAAAAAATCTGAATTTGTTGACTGAATTAGAACATTCCTGCATGATTTACTTGTACATTGATAGTCTGCTGTTTGGGGAGAGTCTAACATTTTGTCACTAATTTAAAAATGAGTGACAAGAAAGAAGAAATTTTGTTGCCAAGAATGGTTAGTCATTTCAGATTTGTTTCTAAATAAATTTCTGTGTATGTACAATATATCCCAATATCATTGAAAATTGTGTTATACTTAAATTGTTTTTGTGTATACATTAACTCTAGAGAAAATAAAAACTGAATTATAGTTTTCTTCCTGACATTTTTGTCCTCATAAATTTAAACCAAACTTGAGTTTGATTAGTTAAACATATTATAGTTTTATAGCAATAGATATACACACACACATATGAAATACAAATATATGGATAGTAGGAGAATTTCAGAACACGGTTAAAATGAATGAAAAAAGACTGGGKTTTTTTTTGGCAACAGTGTGCAGTTTGTTCTTGACACACATAATTTTATAGAAACAAGAGAAAAAATAGTTTACTAACATGCAAACATGGTAGGTGTTTATGTAAAACATGATTATGTTCTATGTTATAAAAGTTTCGTAAGATGCATTTCAGGAAGGGTGATCTACTCACAATTGATGAAGCTATTAATGAGTTAATGGGATCAAATATAGGCTTATTTTTAAATTGCAAATTATTATATGTTGTATATGCCTCATGATACAAAAAGGAAGAAGAAATAAAAGCTGAAGAATCATCGCCCACAACAGCTAGTCCTCTTCAAACGATACCTACATGGAATCGGCTTTTGGATCTTCTCTTCCAGCCATATTACTGGATACTTCAATAAGCAAAAGACCTTCCATGCAACAATTGAAACTTATGTAAAGACACTTCTCCTACCCAAAACTGCTATAACTTGAAAATATAAAACCTCAGAATTCCATCTAGCAAAATGTAAGCTAAAATCTTCCATTTCTGAAGACCTTCATTTCCAGTTACCTGCAGGAACCTTTGAACACTCAAAGAATACACGGACAGAAAGTGGCCCAAACAAAACGTTACATGAGCATAATCATGTTGATTTAGGCTGTGTGACCTTTCCTGTTGCATCCCTCAGGCCAGCCCAAAAACGTTAAGTTTCTGACAACCATATTACCAGAAGTTGAGTTCATCTTGAGGACATAAGCAACGACAGTTATGCAGGGCTTTTTGTACATAGCTTTAAGACGTATTAAGTTTAGGCAGAAGGCTCAACAAGTTTTGGGTGGGGAAGAAAACTAAATTCCAGTCTCCCACACTTCTAAAAAGAGGAAGGGAGACATAAGAATAAACAAGATTTAGACTTCTATGTTTTAATATAATCTTATATGACTACAGAGGGATTCTTAAAACTAGTATCCGAGGAGTAAAAAAGATATATTCATATATATAGGCATATATGTCTGTATATATACACACACACACATTTAAATTTAGGCATAATCCTACCAACCTCCTAACCTTTTTCCTAAGTTATGTGAGAAACTAGCTGCTGGTGTCTRTGTTTCTCCATATACAGATTTCTGGGAAAGCAGCTATTATCCAAAAGAATTTACTAAGTGAATTTACCGATAAACTTAGGTCTTCATAGCCCAGCATGAGCGTTTAATTGAATTTAACGTACATGTATGCAATACACACCCTAACACTCTTTTAAAAAAAGGATATATGTATAAGACAGTATASAATTTGTACATGTCTACATGGATGCCCAGTTCATATGCTACATTAATAATATTTTGTTATGAATACTGCTATATATGTTATTCCTAGGTTGGTTGGGCTATTCTGCTCATTAACTTTGCTCTATCTTTATGCAAGACAAGCAGTCTCTGTGGCATGCTGCAGTGACGGCACCATGTCTCTCCTGGGAATTGGAATATTTCCACTGTTGGGGGTGGGGCGGGTGGGGGGTGGAGATTTTTGAGGAAAAAATATTTTTGAGATATTGGGAAAAAGTCTTTAGAATGTGTTTGAACACAGCAATTTGGGTTTTTTTCAGTAGTGTTGAAAGTACTAACTTGCTTAAGTCTAGATAATCTTACAGCCTAAAGAGCAAACAACAACAAAGGTAAAGCATCATAATTAATAGTTACCGATAGACTAGAGATGGGCAAAAACTATAAAAGGGGGATYTGAAATATGTATCCTCCTTCTTACCAGTTCAGGATACTACCATTCTGATTATGTAAACACTTCTGATATCAATTTTGGATCACCTGAAATTGATTTCCCCTAAATTAGATACAACAATGCATTGCTATCTGCAAAAAGAAACCAAACAGATGATCATTTTAGACATTATAAAAAAAGCAAAGGAGTTGACAAACAGTCATCTTCTATGTTATAATAATATTTTTACAACTTAGTGCCACCCTAGTGTACAAAATCCAGTCATCTCAAGATTCATGAGCACAGCCAGGTCACATCCCCTAGCACATAACATTTAGAGTTACAACTTATTTTTTGGATAGAAATTGGCTGACTCATGGCCATTCAATTAAACCTTGTCAAAGTCTTTAGAGCTGATCTGCTTTGGGAAATCAATTCACTGAATTCACTAGCCAGACGCCTTCTGGACTGCAGCTACATATATTTCTTCTATTTCACTGTACATCATTTGCCTTTTTTGTGCCCCACAATCTGAAATAATGATATAAACTGCATTAATGGATTCTTTTTTGCAACCAAAAGTGTATTTAATTCAGGGTCACTGGTGGATAACAGGTTTGTAGATGCACTACAAAAGCAAAAGAGAGATGGTGCTTTAAACAAACGGAGTGTACACGCACTGTTCTTACATTAATTAAACATGGCATTCAAAGGAGTGCGGCTGCAGAAAGAAAAACTCACGCAGTTGACTTGACCTTTATTCAGATGTCATGTGGAATACCACTACGGATCGTAGAAATAAATCACCTTCTGACTGCTTCTGCGAAGTGCTGTGGGCTAAAACTGGAACTTTCTCAAATTTCACTCTTATCAAACCTCAGGTTTCAACAAAACACGAAGAGGTTGGCYGAGCACTCTGTGCATTGCTGATTGTTTCATATGCAAGTTGTTCCTTAATAATRCATGAATGTAAATTTAGAAAGGCTGATATTTTATAATCCATGCCTACTCTTATTACATGTCCTTCAATAAACTTCTGTGCAAGGAATACCTTCTGACCCTGGATCAAGAATCAGTCCTTGGGCAGTTTTACCTGTTCTGCAAACAGAAGAAAAATTCTCCTTGGAGGGGAAAGGAAGAGGATGAATGCTGTCACTGAAATCTGGACAGTGGCAGCATTAGCTCCAGTGATAGAGCAGTGAGGATTTGAGATTTTAGACTGAAATTTTAAGAGCTTCATGTCTTAATAGTTTTAATATCCTGTTCAGTTTATTAACTGAGTCTGTGCATGTAGCCATTTTAAAATTCCTCTTTTTTCCAAAAGCTTTTACAGCCTTCTGCTTACTCATGTTTTATATTAGAAGTACCTCTACTACATAGGGTGTAAGATGCAGTCCTATGCAATAAATACTGACTAGTTTTAGATACCTTTGCAATAATTCCTCCTCACTAGGGGTGCATTTATATGATTTCTTCAGATAGTAGTAAACAAATACTGGTGTGAACTGAAAAGGCCGGAAGCAAGCCAGCAGTGAATCAGAGGGGAAATAAAGGCATTAGCCAAGCCTAAGCTAAGGAGCATTGCTTTGGAGCAAGGTATATTATCTCAGGCCTGCAGCCCTGTTAATGCACCTTTACACCTTAGTCTGAAAATTGAGGAGAGCGACCTTGTCTGTTTGCAGCGCACTGAAAGCTATCACAAGCTGGCCTGCAAAGGCCCACATGTATGTATCAATGGATACACATTGGCTCGAGTTAACTCACTCCTTCATCTAATTCCACCCCTCCTTTTCAAAAGAGACATCTATGGATATGACAGTGAAAAAAATGCACAGGCTCTTCCACTTATTCACTAGAGAAAAGTGGTGAAAAGAAGTTCGGAAGCTGTCACGGGAAATGGCAGGTAGCAAAGCAATACCTGAGATGACTGTATGCCATTTCAAAGTGTGCTACTATAATGGATGGCACTGTTGGCTCAATGAAACAGAAAGTACTCGGTCTTCATGTTCGAACAGCACACATACGTGAGCCAGTGAATCTGAAAATGGGCACCTGGAAAAGGAGGATGCTATGGGAGCCCATGTCCTTGCTAGACTATACAATGGCCAGAAACTGTCCATCCTCAGCCTGCCCAGTTGCGTAGGTGAAACAATTAGGTGCAATCACCTGTGAAACAGGTAATTGCATGGTCTTGTTTGTCTTAAAACTCTGATAATGCAGTAGGGTCCTCTAAAAATGAAAGATCTGAGGAGAACTATTCAACTTTTCTGGTTAAACTTGGTCAGACTCTTTTCCTTGGTCAAAAAGGTGTAGGGGAAAAACACAGCAGCTGAGACAACCTGAAGGGGAAGACAGTCACCATGTTAAGTGCAGCTGAGGGCAGGTTAGGCTTCTATTTGTTCTTTCCTTGCCATCTCCTTTAGCAACTGTGTGCTCATTTGGATATAAGAACAGTGGGTCAGGAGGGCAATGAATTGCAAAGATACCTATATTTGTGTAAATCTTCTTAGCTTGCTGAGCCCTATATTCATTCTTCAGAAGAGCATTTCTATTGTGATTCAAATCTATTAATATGCTGTTTAATCTCACTATCATATTGAAGTTCCGTGTTCTCTACTTGGTACCCAAATTTCTGATAAAAAAACATCATTAGTACAACAATTTCACTTGTGTGTGACTTGGCACTGTGTGACAGTAGTGCACTGTAACTTTCAGGTATGCTGACTGAATACCTTACGTAATACAAAGACTACTGAGTAAAGAACTACTGATTGTTTTAAAAATAAACTCAGTATATTTAAAAAAAGTCTTTGTGTTTGGAAAAAAACCCTTATCTAAACATGCAGAGGTTAGCAATGTCAGTTCACATTTATTTAAAAAAAAAAAAAAAGATGACTGAATGAATCTGTATAAACAGTTTTATGAAGTTTTGCATAATACCCTGACATTTTTCCCCTCTTTTCCAGAGAGAAATTGCTTTATCAATGCTCAAAATAACAGCAGCATGATTGCAAAATTAGAGGTAGAGTTTTATTTATGTGACTTATGTTATCATGTACTTCAGCTATATAGCCTGTACACTTACAGCATCTCCATGCTTTAAGCTAGGTTGGAAACRTCTAGGGTTCAATTATTACTGCAACTATATACATTCTAAAACCACAATCAGTGATGTATTTATATTATGCAAAAAATAATGCCACTTCTGTGAAGTGGCAAATCAAATTACTTTGAAAGAATATAACAAACAAATTTTATGTAAGAAATGTTAATTTGCAATAATTAACTGTTCTAAACCTAGATGCTCTAAGTATAAAGAAAAAAATGATTTAGAAATAATTTCAACACTATCTGAATAATATGCATGTAAGAATTAGAAAGGACTAGAAAGGAAAGGCAGGATGCACAAATCATTATATGGTAATGCCTCTATGAGGTTTGATATCTGGGTTGAAAAAATGCAAGTATCACATCCTGTTTCTAGCTAATATCCTGGTAAGGAAACCATACTGATGTCTAAGAAAAGACTGACAAGGTGCTCCATCAAGAGATGGATCTGTAGCCCTTCTTTTGACAAGGGCCTTGATGTAGGAACTGATATCAACGTTCACAGCGAGTATCATCTCCACTGCTTGACACACTTCCATCCTCCATTGCTTTGGAAGAGGATGGCATACAGCGRGTTTTCCATTATAATCACCCCTTGTCAAATGTACAGCTGGCAAGATGCAAGAAGCACGTCTTTACAGAGGAAAAAGAATCAGCCTTTCATTCAGCCAAGTACCTTTACCATGGTCTTTACAGTGACAGTTCTGGTTTCCATTAAATTACCACATAGCTGTAATGGAGGTTTTCCAATCTATCCAGAATAATAAATACACAGATATCATTCATATTGAAAAGCATTTTCACCTTACTTACACCTCCAAAGAAGTCAATTAATATATGTAGTAGTCTGGATCAAATGAGTTAGACGAGCAACTGTGGAAAAAACAGCAATGAATCTAAAAGACATAACAACAGCATAAGCAGCAGGTTGACTGGTAATTTAGTAACACAGGAAAATATACTGAAAATACAGAGCTTGGGAGGTGATCAGACTGCAAATCCTGAACAACCCAAAGACTAGAAGATGCATTAAACACATCACAGTGATTAGCATCAGCAAGCCCACCTAAGCCACAGTTCCAAGACGGAAACATCCAAGGTAAAATTATTGGATCCAACAATGTAAAAGAAAATTTAAAAATTAATCAAAAAGACCTTGGCTACCGGGTTCTGGAAGAAACTTAGGGGGAATAAATCAGTACTGAGAGAGCACTAAGCAGCTCATTATTTGAACTGCGATAACAGAAATTAAGTATATTGAAATGGCTGGGGGTCTACATCAGAAATTATTCCCAGTTGTACCAGGCTCTACAGTGAGATCCTGGTTAAGCTAATCATCTCCTTGAAGAAAAAGCCAGGCTTCATAAAGGAGTAAACTTGAAGGGTTATATCACAGTAGCTTGTTTCCCCATCCCCCTTCCCCCCAAAGGAAACAGAAACCAAAATTACAATTAGAAGAAAAAAAAGCCTCATAGAGGCTTCTAGACCAAATCCTTCCAGACCATTTTTATGTAATTACAGAATTAACAGATGAAAGTTATGGATTTCAGTAAAGCCTTTGACACATTTTCTTAAAACTGAAGAGATGATATGTCCCAGATATATGTACAATTACCTACAGGAAGACAGTCAGCTGAACGATATTGTGAAGGCAGACGTTAGAATTTGGCCCTATTTTTTAACATATCTGTTAATCATCTGGAAGAAGCACAGACAATATATTAGATTAGTGCCCTGAGCCTAAAGAAAAGATAGCATGAAATGTGCCTACAAAGGATCAAAAGGATGCTGATGACTGCCAACATTCCTATTAAAAATAGAAAAGTCCACAGAATAAAATTGCATAACAATGGGTTAGAGTATATACACCACAGTTTATGACACATATTAGGTCTTCAAGCAGAAATACAACACTCACAGTTTATCTATCCTTATATATACACTTGCAGTACTATGCCATTCAGAATAGGAGAGATTCAAAAACTTGAAACTATAAAGATAATAAAGACATTTGAAGAAATAACATAAGACGATAGGCTTGAAAAGAGAAGTGAGGAAATTACGTGAATGCTATCTCCAATAAATGAAGGATGTCTAGAGTAAGAAGAAAGCCAGTGATTTACCTGTAAGCAACAATACAACTGTTTACAGAGAGAACAATTAGCCTTGACAAAGTCAAAAGATGACGAGTTAGACTAAAGGAATAAACTGCCGAATGCAGCTTGAGAAGCTTCAAGAGTAGAAYGATCATACACACAGCCATTTTAACCTGAAGTCACTGCAAAGAAAATTCAGCACGTCCAATACGATTTAACAAGTCTCTGATAACGCATCTGCTGGTAATCAAGTCTAAATCTTCCTTGGGTTTTATGTCCTTTAAATTTCTCCATGATTTTATTACTCAGGTTTCAGAATTCAAGAAGCAAATCAAGATATAGGCCCAATCCCTTCCCTTCCGTTCCCTTACCCCAAACAGAGCCAACAGTCTTTGAAAATGAGGGAGTATATGAAGTTACGATCTTCTGTGGTGATTCAGACTACACATAAGAAAGAAATTTTTTACACTGAGGGCGGTGAAACACTGGCACAGGTTGCCCAGAGAGGTGGTAGATGCCCCATCCCTGGGAACATTCCAGGTCAGGTTGGACGGGGCTCTGAGCAACCTGATCTAGTTGGAGATGTCCCTGCCCATGGCAGGGGGGTTGGACTAGATGAGCTTTAAAGGTCCCTTCCAATCCAAACTATTCTATGATTCTAAAAAACCAAAACAAACCCACCACATTCATTGGGTATATGATATGAATACAATATGAAACTTAAAGAAAGATTTGGCCACACTTTCATCTGGAATAGCCCAGGGGAAGCTCTGCAGCCAGCCTGATGATGTTTGCTCAAATGGAAAAAAACCAGGACATTCTCCTCCTGAGTCACCAAATCGCCAAGGGATTACATTGGATTCAGCAGATACCACAGTCACAGAAGAACAGCTTCTGTTGTGCTTCCGTACTGTTTTGTAGGCTCTCTAGTATCTTCTGAAAAACACTGAGCAAAAATAGAGAGACTACCAATGTTTGTGCCTGTCCTGGAATCCCTCCATACCAGCAAATTCAACAGCATAAAGGGAGTATTTATTAACTTCTACTTTGATTTTGCAAGTAGTTATGGATGGAAGGACTAATCAGCACCTCCTCTCACCGCCTTTTGCTGTTCAGAAAAGTTGTAAGAGGCTGTTACAAAAATTGGTGCTGGAATCTGCAGAAATCTAGTACAGATTTGCTGGCCTATAGTGTATAAACAAAGACGCTGCACTATAAGCAGCATTTCCAATAACTATTCATCTGCCTTTTTTACAACGTCTGCGCTGAATGCAGTAACGGAGTTGTACAGAAGTTTTCATCCTCATGTTTTGAGGTTTATTACTCACGGCATTAAGCTTTTCTCACACAGTATCTGATGTCACAAACATAAATTCATAGTATTCCATGTAGTGATACAAGAGGAATCTAGTAATATCACAAAAGAATACTCATACTTCGTGAAATTAGTCCTTCAATGTTGGATCCTAATTAGAGATGAAGTGTTCGTTTGGTCCCATTTTTAAAATAAGTGGGTTTTCATGGAAACCTGCATCTGAACCAAATTCGGCAGTTCACACCCATTTTTGTTTCTTTTACATGAAAATAATTATATAATATTTGGCCCCCTTTCACAGATAAAATATTCGGGTCCATTAAATATGAATCTGTTTTCTCGCTGCTGGTGCAACAGCAAGAACAGCTGTCAGCTCCCTTCCTCCTCCCCAGAGCAGTCTATGCGCAGTAGGACCATGTTCTCTGATCACTACTCTTTTCTGATCTGCTCCTATTTGATTCTCTATCTATTGCTTAAGGGATTGCAAACCTGATTATCAGATCAGAGTCTACCTGGATACCAGAGGAGAACTGYCACAGACTATGAACCATGCTGGCCTGGTATATTAACCAAAATGCTCAGTATAAAAAATATAAATAATGTAAAGTTKTTCCCAGTATACTTTGTGTTAATCCTGTAGGGTAGTGAATTTCTGTAACAGTTATGGGAATTAATTTACTCTGCTTACTGGACTGGATTAGTATACTAGTTAGTGCTTTCAAATTCCAGTTCATGATTAGCAGTTTCCCACTAGACTATTCTGTTACATAATAAGTATATAGAAAATATCACAAGTGAAATAGTATACAAAAAATATACCTCAGCTAGTGGTGATACTCTGACACCTATGGACCTTAAATTTCCATTGATGTTAGAGGAAAGAATTCACATAAACACAGATCTAGTCTCATAAAATTACCTACAAGGTTTCTTAGTTAATAGCTTTGATTGTTTAAAAGGAAACTGATTTTTAAAAAATAAACTTGACAAATTAAATAAAAGCTTGCAAGTTTTTTTACATTGCTGAAAAATCACCAATAGAAAGAAAAAGATTTTACAGAGTCTTCATGAATTTTACAATGGTAAAATGTGATCTATGGAACCATAACATCAAAATTARCGTCATCATTATGCATTTGCCTTCATTCATGTTTCTGTCAAATTAAATAGAAAAAAAATAAATTAATGAATGGATGAGATCTGAGCCATGACAATATAATCCTCCATCTTCAAAGACTATAAACTATAACCTATAAAACTAACTGTTTTATGCTATCAACATGTGATGGATTTTTGTTGTTCCAGCAAAAATGGAACAAAATGCTCTTCTGTCTGCAGGCACCCTGTGGTAGAATAGAAGTTCTAAACAAACATGAGAAATTCCTAGAGAACATGAGAAACACTAGAGCTGTATGAAACTTATGTTTGCACTTTACAAATAATCACTTGGTTTTTTTTTCTGATTTAGATTTTTTTTTTAAATTCTGATTTTGTTTTCTTCCCCTTGGAGTATCATGCTGAAAAAGAGAATTTAAATTTATTTAACTTTCCAATTTTGCACGTGTGTGAAAGTTTATACATTTCACACTGAGTACATTTTAGCATTCAGCCCAGATTTTCCACTGTGTGAAACTCATCCAAAATRGTCAAAGTGAAAAATGACAAGTGCTTTATGATAAGTGCTCCATTTTCATTAAGCATAATGGATACTTTTTCCAAAAGTGTGAATCTTGGCAAATGTATTTTCTGCCTCAATTCTCCATCCACAGGGGACCATTTTTAGATTCAAAATTAAGTGCACAGCAAGTTGATGCTTTATTTTTGAGCAGTTTCTCATTTAGTCAACAGTATCCTGGGTCATTATATGTTGAAAATATGCAAACTTTTCAAGCTTTAAACACTTCTGTAGCAAATATTTCTTATCCCGGTCATCTGAAAGATTTATGAAAGTAGGTTAAATTTAGGTTTTATTTCCAACGTTCCATACAGCTCTTACTAGCATATCAGCTATAGCCATCATTTTGGATTTGTTCCTTTGGAAACAGATTAGACATATTTAACTCTACATCCTGACTGAGAACACATCTCACAGTAAAGCTTAACTAAGCGCATGCTTTAAAAAAAAGTCATTCAGTTTCCAGGCTAGAGGGCACCACTCATTGCTGAGGTGGTTAAGTACACTGCTTGCAGAGCTAAGACAAGATCATAATAATCCCACTCCACTCCTTTTCTACAAGAAATCACATTTTAAAGCTCTGTCTGGCAGAAGTGAAAGTCTGCCTGCCTGGGGCAATGCTAAAAATATATCCCCGTTTCAATTTACCTTATTGACATCCATTCGCAACTTCTCATTGTTGGCACTGGCAGCTTTTTCTGCCGCTTTCTTTTGACGCTGAGGTCCCCTGCCAAAGAAGATGTAGTTGACCAATGCATACTCCAGCAGAGCCATGAAAACGAAGACAAAACATCCCATAAGGTACATGTCAATGGCTTTCACATATGGAATTTTGGGAAGAGTCTCTCGAAGATGGGTGTTAATTGTTGTCATTGTGAGCACAGTTGTGATTCCTGGAAAAAAGAATTGACAGGGCTATTGACTGAATTCATTTTAATTTTCTAGCATAATACCTCATAATATTCAAATGCTAGAGCTGAAAAATTCTAAGAGACTTTTTTTTCCTGGTGGAAAAAAAACCACCCCCAACCTCTGTGTATATTGCTTATCTTTGTCTTTAATTTTTTGTACCACAAAGATGACACCTGTAATAAATTGTGTTCAATCAAATAAACAGTAGTTGGATTCTACGAGTATCTTTTTAACCAGTTAACCTTCTCTAATGAGTCTCAGTTATAAATTACCAGCCTAGAGTCACTGTTATCTTGCGTTCCTCCAGCATTTTCCAGATGTCTGCACTCCTGAATTCTTATGGGAAAATGCTACACGGAAAGGCCTGGTAAAACTCAGAGTATTCTATAAAGTTAAACTGTCAAATTCTCAATTTTATCTTTTATGGTGATTTACTTATTTTATCTATATGAGAGCTGTACCGGCAGGAATCGGTCTGATTTATACAACATTTGGCAATAGATACTCATATTTATTTTTGTAACATGCTTGGATCCTCTGACAAGGGGCACAGTATAAACAAACACACATGGCATTAGTGATGAGATATAAAAGTACTCATGAGATTAATTAGGGAAATGGCTTTGCTTTTAGAATGTAAGGTAACAGTAAGGAAAAAAGCCCTCAACTTAAGGAGAAGTTAGTTATACAAACCTAGCAAAACTTTATTTAATTCATACCTGAAAGGAAAAGCAATTTATAATCCATAACACAGTGCTGAATGTGTATTCTGGACTGCCATGGGCAAAAGCAAGTAAATGCATTCTCTTTGGAGAAAAACAAGCAGTAAAACAACAACAGAAAATGTTGAGACAATTAGGCTAATTCTGGTTACAATGATTATACAGTTAGCTAATCAGACATGAAATCACTTTAATTTTTATTTAAATTGTGATGATTTAAATGCTGATTGAAATAATACAAAGCTTAACAAACCAGACATGAAAAGATCTAACAGATTTATTTTTCAAATCATGCACTATCCACTAAGCCAGAAGCAAGAAAAAGCATTCAGCTAATGCACACTGCATGAGATGTGTAAAAATGCCTACCTAAAGCAACTCTTGCAGCTGAAGCATCATAATTAATCCAGAAGGAAACCCAGGACAGGATAGTGATCAGAATAGAAGGCATGTAGGTCTGCAGAATGAAGTAACCAATGTTTCTCTTAAGTTTAAAGCTGAGAGACAGCCTTGGGTAGGCACCTAAAAGAGAATATTTGGTATGGCCATAATTTACTTGTATAAAGCCTGAAAACATTTTTCTGTCATTTTGGTTTTATTGTTTCATGCAACACAGAGTACACACAGAGTTGAAAGATCCAGGATAATCAGCTGCAGAATTTCTGGCAAAAATTGGGATTAAATAATCTTTTATTCTAAGAGTACAAGGATGCTCTAGGTGCATATCTGCGGGTAATCATAAACATCAACAATCAATGGCCAAAATAAATTTCAGAGCATCAAAGCACAGAAATGCTTCTTCCCTCACAAGCTGCGGTATGCCTTCTTCAGTGTAACCCTTATTCTAACCTTCTCTCCAAGCAATGCAACGCTTGCCCTTCGTCACTAGACACCAGAAATATTTTGGTGTATGAAACACTTGTTGAAATATGTGCCTAGAAGTCACTATTCAAGTCCTATTTTTGCTTGGTTTTGAAGAATTTGGCATGTGCAATCCTTCTATACTCTCTCCAAAGATGATTTCTATCCATATCTAGAAAGTGAGTTTTGAAGATTTTTTTTTTTTTTTTAACACACCTAGTAGCTTTCTCAGGTAGGTAGAGGAAAACACATAGTAATAGCCCGACCCAACTCCTGTCTCTCTTGAATGATTTAATATGTCATTGAAATGTTCTAGTTGTTTCTTGTTTATTTTATGAAATCCAATCTTATTTTCTATTCCTCCTCACAAAACATCTTTTCAGCCTTCAGAAAGTCATACACTTGSTAGCATAGGCTAAACTACAAATCCTGTGGAACAAGGATTTTAAAGGCTTTACAGCAAAGACAAAATAATTAGTCTAATACATCCACAGCTTGGCACAAGGAACATCTAGAAATAGCGAGAGAAAGGTTCCTAAATTTCCTACAGGCTAGGTTACTTCTTGTTGGGTTCAGGGTACTGAGGTGTGTAAGTGGCTTAATGTTTTCATAGGAAAACAGAAAATACAGCTTATTTGACTGAGCCTTAAGATGACAGACTACTGTATCCTCTTCATATGTTAATGAGCGATGCCTTATACACTGTGAAAGCTGTAATAAAAACGTCTCCTTTCAAAATTCACAGTTACTGCTCTAATTTATTCCTGTTTCTAAAATTTTTGCTCAGATCCTGAACTGCACGTTGAGAATGAATCCGTTTCTAAAAGTCTTCCCAGTGAATTCCCCTTTTAGCTTCCCCTCCACAAACCTGTAGAGAAAACAACATTCTTGGTGATAAGCTTGTAGTCTACAATGGAGAACTGTGGCAGTTCGATCTTTGTCACTCCTGTGACTGCATTATCACCCCCACGCCAGTAAAATTCAATGTCATCTGTTGTATAGCCATCTATAAAAACAGGAGTAAACAATTAAGATACACATCTCATAAAATAACTTAAAATATGCTTCTAAAACTGAACTGTTGATAACATAATAGATAACATACAGACAGACACAGGTAATTCTAAATAAAATTTCAAATGGCAATCTCAGGGGTATTTTAATACTTGGGTTTTTTTAAAGACATATTATATCAATATATTAATAAAGCAAACCTTTAGAAACAAATTAAGACTACACATCCCATATATAGATAGCAACTGTACATTCAGTTTAAGGTAACTTCTATTCCTGAGGCTGGATAAAACAGTGTGGGTTTGCTGTAATTTCAGCCCCTGGGCTGAAACATCAGCACTGGTAACAGAAACACTGACCAGGCCACCAAATGAGGCCTGGAAGAGATGCTTTTCTGTCTTGTGCACCATGATCAGCATAGGAAAGAGGACAGTGAGAGTAATATGGGTAAGAGAGAAGTTCAGCCTACAGTTATCTCATGATATTTCCTCTGTATGCTATGTAGTTTATAATCTGACTACGGATGAAAAGGACAAACTCTATTTCAAACCTATTTAGTTTTTACTTGTAAAAACAGCATCATTTTTTTCTAAAAATGGCTTGAATGCAATAAAAGACAGCCACGTTCAGTGAGGCTGTTGTAAGAAGCAACAGTAGCAAATGCAACAGCCATGACTCTGGATGGCAAAAACACACCCACAAAAAGCCAACCAAAGAAAAAAAATCCCACCACCCACAAAAAAACCCCAGAAGACAGCACATGTTCACACAGTCATAAAACATATGCATGAAATATGAATCTGGGTTGCCAAATGGCAGCTGACCTAACTTGCGTAYTCCAGAGTCGGTATACAGAACTGATCAGTAGACATCAGAAATAAATCTGCTACAAAACCAGGAAATAAGATATTCATGAAGGTTCGTAGCCTTTTAAAGGTTTTTGTTGTTGAAAATTGAAAATAAAAAGAACAACTTGGAGATAGAATAATGATTATGACCTTCTGGGAAACTGACATAATAAAATGATATATATTTGACCTTGATTTTAAGTTCTCACCCACAGACAAAGGACAAAATTATATAATAAACACAATTTTAGCGTGCTCAAATAGCACTTAATTTCAAGGAATAATGCAGATTATGTATTTTGTGATAACCTAGAAACTATAAAACCGTTTCCACGCATCATTAATTTTTGATAATCCAAGTATAATCCAGGTGCACAGCAGCAGCAGCAGGTGAGTTTGAAGATATGAACACAATAATCTGTAAAAACCACTGAAACAATCATAAAAATCTATCCAACACACAGCAAGTTTTAAAGTATTTTGGTAGTTACATTCTTATAGCATATTGATAGCAATTCCATTTTTTTTGTATACGCGACTCTTTCATCCTGTTTTTCATGGGGCTATGAGCAAATCTAAAGTAGTTTGAGGGCAGAAAACAGAAAACTAATTTCAGGAAATCAGAGCCATCTCCTTCATACAGGACAGATTTTGAACAGCTCGTCAACATCAAGAATTCAAGAAGGAACCCACTCTTCTTTCAAAGTTGCTGACATTGACAGCAAAGCTGATGAGAGAATAGATTTTTTAAATTTTTGTGAAATGAGTTCTTCCTTAATCTTTCCATTTACCCAAAAGTTCACTAGCTCTAGCTGATGACATCAACCAAAGAAAAAAGGGGCTTGTATCTTGTAAATAAGCTTCAACAGCTAAGGGAGAAAAAGCTCTACAATGTGGAACATGATACACTTTTGACATATCCAGAACTCCTTAAGAAGCAGAGTTTAAATTCACATCAACAAATAGCCTACGTCAATGGTCACTGATTTGTTTCCCCTCACACCTTCTCTCTTGTTTCACCACGAGGAGAATCATCAAAGGAATAACTGAACATAATTTGGACTAATAACTTCCCATAATATTTAGCGTCCCTCCTCTGTTTGGACAGTGCCGTCAAAAAAATTGGCTAAATTCCTCTATACTGAATTTTTGTGAAACAAAGAATCTTGTAGATATCATAATCTTTGCATTTATTGTATGTTACTTCTCCAGAGTCTAAAACATGAGAGGTCTGAAAAGGAGCCAAGATTACTGCTATCTGCCAGTAAAAGGCCTATCCTCTGTAATCAAACAAGCATTAACTGTGACTCCACAATCATACTGATGCTTCTTACACACTTTGTAATACAACAAAGTACGTTCAAATCTGCATTTTTAATTCTCAGAACTCATCAGCCTTGAAGTCATCTCATGAAGATCAACATGTGATTGAACTTTGCTTTTCGCTTACTGCAACTTTGCATAGGAAAACCTTTAGCACCCCACATAGAATTGACTCAGATGAAATTTACAGCACAAAATCGTTGCATGTTGATGCTGTATTTAGAGATAAGATTACTTTTAACACAACAATTCCAATGGCTAAGCAAGGCATCCTTAGTTCAGCCARGACTGTTGTTAGAACTGATTTTGAATTGTTCTATAGTATCAGTTAAATTATTTCAAAAGAGTCAAATTACAGACTTACCCAGGAGATTGGAATTGTTTTGTTCTCATGAGGAAATAATGTATTTTGCTGCTTAATTATGATTTTCTGAGACTGCCTAATTATATGAGAGCCTCTCTCCCTATCTCTCATTTCTTCAATTAACTTTGTTCTATTTCCTCCGCAATATAAAGATAGCAAAAGGTGGAAAGCCACAATACTTTAAAAGTTTCTTTCCTTCCAAAATGACCTGAAATACTGAGGCACTTCTAAGTACTGAACATTTTAAGAAATGAGGAATACTTGTAGTTAGCCACGTAACTGAGATTACCATATTTTCTGAACTAACAGACTTGAGCTGTGAGATACAACTTGAAAACCTTTGACAACATACTGTAATCTTTAATTTAGCTTTTTTACGTTCATTACTTCTTGTGGTAAAAGTTTATACCAAGTTCTGGCTCTGACACTGTTAACATAACACCTTGGTAACTCCTCTCCTCTTCCCTGGTTTGTGGGTGTGAATGTCTCATCCTGCCTGGCTCCATCCTCTGGTTCACCAGTGGGTACCTGTAAAAGCTGTATTCCAGCAAATGGACTTTGTTTTTGCAGATTGTTACTATTACCTGAATGCGCTAATAACAAAAGCTGTTGTCATGTTCCCAAATCCTGCGTGGAAAGAAGGCTCTCTGCCCTTTCTGTGACGTACATAGGACCATTACACCTGTTGGTGTACCTTCTCCCAATGGAGAAGCAGTTGTTTGACAAGAAGAGAAATTACTGTTAGCATTGAGGCACTGGCTGTTGACAAGTTGTTTCTACTCTCTGCAGGATACTAGATTTTAAGTACCGCTAGATCTGCTTCATTTGCTTTAAAAGGCACTTTTCCAGGAAGATCAATGGTATATGGATGGAGGTCCATATATGATTGTGTTCATGTCAAGACAGGCCCGCTTTAGTAAGACATTTAAAGGGAACACATTTGTTTCAGTATTTGTGTGAAGCACAAATCCTTCATTCAGTGCAGGAACTTCTTTGGTCATTTTTCCAAGGGTTACATGGTATGAGGAGTATGTGTAGATTCTGCAGACCTGAAATTCTTCAGGTTGTCATGATGTCTTTTACTTTTCTGGTCACGAGTCTATCTTCAGAAAAAAGGCAGACAGCGTACTTACGTTTCCTTGTCTATCACCACTTTCTATCTATCATGTCTCACTCTAGGCTTTCAGAGAGAAAAAATAAAATAAAATCTAAAATAAAATAAAGAAAAATGAATAAATTGGCTGATATTGAGATGTAAAAGCAACTATATGTTATGAAAAAATATAAAAGAACATCCTTACAGAGTTTAGAAAGAATAATATTACATACCTTGTTGTGAGGGTTCACTCTTACTTTGTGATACTGCTGAGTTTTGCTGATGTTCTATCTCAAGTCTACCCTGCCCTCCAACAGCAAGTTCCAGATTCCAATACCATTTACTGAACCCAGTGGAATTAATAAAGGTATTTATTTAATTATTTAATTTTGAGGTGATTTAAGTGTTAAACTTAATAACTAATAAATCAATCTTTTATTTTTCTTTCTGAAAAAATAAAAGCTAAAATAAGTTACAGCAAGAAAAAAACGCATTTTTTTAATGTAAGAGAAAAAATGTTTATAAAAAGCCCAAATGGCTCTTTATTTTATTTTTTAGAACATCTGTTAGTAGAACTTTTCTACCCAACTGCCTATACATGGTTTGGCCTTGAACCATCTAATCATAGCAGGGCTCACACAGGAAAGAACTCCAGCATTTATATTCCAGCAGACTGCCAAATGCACCAGCATTGCCCCTCAACCAGGAAGATCTGGTTAAGTTTCTCCCTGTATTCTCACAGCCTTAATACTAAGCAAATATCGACAACTGCTTCTTGAGGAGAGCTGAACTCCTTTGAAAATCGCACCCAAAAGTTCAAACCGAAGATTCCAAAATATGCAGCTCTGGGCTGCTTTGGGGAGACTGTGCAGAGCTCCCCGCTGCTTGAGGTACTTATGCTGGGGGAATGCTAAGCTGAGACTTTGGCACTGAATGACAAGACTTGTTAGCAGGTATCAATAAGAAGAATTTCAGGAAGTCTCTTTAAGCTTTCATTAAAATACTTCTCTCTCTTTCGAAGAAGGATAAATGCTCTCATTCATTTCATAACATGGAGAAGGAGAGAAAAGAATATTATAGTCATCTGCAAATAAATGCTACTGCTACAGTACCCACATATAATTGGATATAAGTCTAATCCACAAAACATCTGCCAGAAGAGAGAATGGGCCTATTCATGTCTCTAGTGGAGGTTTTACAGATATTAAAGTCCAATTACCTGTGGCTATAATAAACTCCATCTGCAGCTATTTGGGACTCAAAACAACTCTACTTACAAGTTAAAATTATTTAAAGACCAACCAATTTAAAATAGTAATAAGCTATCTAGAAAGAATATTCTGTGGCTTTTGACAAGAAAAAGGCAGAATTAATGAACTCAGTATTTCTAAATTATCAGATCACATGTCAGTAATGTAGAAATTAAAGCATACTAAAACCAAAAACGCTGCAAGTTATTTTTGCAAGAATCTGAGTTTAGCACAAAACACTATTTGATTTAGATTGTAAAAGAACTGTTGTTTTACTTTATATTAAATTCTATGTAGCACTGCTACCAGAACAAAGAATCTGATTGATTGCTTTTTCCTAAATCATTTATATATCATTAGCAGCACGATTTACTTCACATTCAGAAAGTTCAATTTCTCATTTCTTGCATGCATCACACATCGGCAGTCAACCAAATCAATACACTGTCCCGGTAATATGGCACCAATCCTGAGAGAAGCAAAGCATTCTCGACTCCCATTAACATGGACAGGGAGTTTATCATTGCCTGTACTTCAAGGAATGACAGATGATGAGGCACCGGAGAAGAAAAACAACTAGTAGAACATAAAATAAAAACCTCTTCATACAGAAACTACAATGTAAAATGAAAGCTGTAGCATTACTGGCTGAGCATGAGAGTGTTTGGACACAAGACAGTTATCAGAAACACCACACGATGGAAAAAAAGAAGCCAACTTTTCTAAAAGACTCGGTATTTATCAATAGGGTTCACTGCCTCACAATGCTTTTGTTTGTACACGACAGCTGGGCTACGTTTTAGATTGATATATAGATACACATACACATCTACAGTATGCACACTACATAGGAATTCAAGTGGTCTGTATTACTAATACTATGGTAGCACCTGAAGACTAAAGATAAGACATTTGTTGATTTGTGGAAAAAAATAATGACATAAACATGCAAAACACGGAAAATGTGGCTAAAACAGAGAGAGGATTCTGAGGCCACGCATTAACCTCACTCTGCTCTGAACCATCAGCAAATTATCTGAGCATGGCTGGAACAGCATTGGGCAATACATGCATACAATCAGCATCACATCCGAGCTAAGGAGAACCCCTTCAGCATTAACAATGAGACAAAAGGATCCTGTTGGGAACTGTCTTAATCTTAACCCCGACTGCTCAAGCTTATCCAAAAAAGTGTCCCTCTAGTCATATCTTCTATCAGCAATTCTATACATGGTCAGCATGGAAGTACGATGAAGCACAATTTGGCCACTTCAACAAGATTTTTGCTCAGCAGGTCTGGAGGCTCAGTGAAAGTCGGCATTACACAATCTTTCTGATGACCTGAGGTATTTGTCTTTTGCTCACCAATACAAAACACATGAGAACTCAGTTTACAGCAGGTTCTGGAATTAAATACTATTATAAAGCAACCATTTACAAGAATAGCATATACATTGTGGAGAATAACATAGTTGCATTATACACATGGTATTTTTGAAGAAAAAAAAAAAAGAACAAAACAAAACAAAAAAACCCCAAAACCAAAACCCACCACAAAATTACATTACAGTATACAAAAATCTATGGACTCACAGGTAGGGAATGAGTACCAAGCTACTTAATGTCTCATATCTCTGCTGCTATCTATTAGATTTTCTTTGCCCAGCCATTCACAATATAGTAGCTTCCCAAAATAAAATGGAGAGTACTGATGGATGATATGTATACCAGCCTGAATGTTTTGATTAAGCATATACAAAGTATTCTTAGCTGACAGTCTTAACACATATTCATTTATTTAAATGCAGGCCATAAACTATTAGACTAACTGGGAAACTTGACACCAACAGGCCCTTTACCATGAGATAAATGCTATACAGAAATATTAAATAAATGGTTAATCCTGTTTATCATAGAACAAATTTAGCAGCAATATCTACGTATTTTATTTATTTCTAAACATAGAACCACCAATTTCTCCTTTTTCAATAATTTCTTCAGCAGTTTTGCATTTGCACAGAGCAAACAGCAAAATTACTTATAAACTCATAAGTAACATGCAAAGCATATTTTGAAATTCCGAGGCCCTTCAGAACACTAAAACTTGGTTCACTGCACCACTTCATTCTTCACCATCCACTTACTCATTCAAAAACATAGCCAGAAAGAAGTGTTTCTTTGAATTTGCAGAGATCTTCAAAGCTGAGGAGAATACAAGTCACCATACACTGAAATCAATGGGGTGATACAAAGGGGAGAAGGAAAGTCAGAGTTTGTGTACTGTTGAACACATTTGGCATCACAGAAACTGGAAAAAGCACATCGTACTTGTTTCTCTCGCCTCTTTCTCACCCCCCCAAAATTCTCTCTTTCTGCATAAAACATTAAAATTCTTTTTACACTTCACTTCAAAGACTTTTCCCCCTAAGGCTCTTAGGATTTGGATACGAAAGAGGATGTACAATTTTCTGACTACAGCGAAACTCAATTGATTTTTAGATTAAATTGGTAACATTCTCAAAAAACAATCACCTCCAAGTTGTACACATGGTTCCTTACTGGAGAGAGTGGGATGGGGAGAAGAAAGAAGGGAATAAGGAAATGTGACTCCATAATTACTGTAGGACAGTATACAGCTATTAAAAAAAAGGTGTTTTGATGGACAAGTGAAAAGAAATCACAGAACTGATTCCAGGGTTTAGAGTAGGCTTTTCATAGCGGTAGCAGAACCAAGTTTAATTTCCATGTAGGCACTTCAGGCTGATTCTTGCTTACAGTAAGCCTGGTAACTTATAGAATAGGTGTCCTGGCACAACCCACTAAATATCATTGCTGTTTTTTTTCCCTAATGATTTCAATGAAAATCATTTGTACTTCAGGGCACTTGCTGCAAAGTGCTTTCATATGTAAATTTCCACCGTTACAATACTTCTAGGAAAAGAAAGAGATCAGAAACAGATAGGGAGAACAGTATCAGTGCAGTAATATTCAAAAACCTTCTAGCTCTTAGAACTTGGCAATTTCTTGCAATCTTTCTGTTTCCATAAGTTCAGTTACTCCCACCAGTATGAATAATCTAAAAAGTCATAGGATTCAACACCATGCAGATCCTACAAGTCTAAATGTTCCTCATATAGCAGAGAGATGAGCATACGCAGCACAATGGTGCCTGGTGATACGAAGCTAATGATGCCTAATTAGCCCAGAGCAGGTGCAACGCCATCAGAACTATATTCTTTCTGACACTCCAGCAACAACTGGGCACCACACCGTCCAGTGCTAGTCTCTTCAGTGCTATACACTGGCACTTGCTGTGTAGCTTGGAGTACAGATCTTTCCCAGATCTGTGGGAATTCACAAATCACATGCAAGAACGCTCTTCATCTTTTTCTTCTGATCGCCATCATTCATCTGTGCTTGGTGTTTCCTGCAGGCCAAGTGCTATGTTTATGTATTAATCATATCCCAGAACACAATAATGTATAATACATCTGCTCCAGTTTCATTTATTTAAATGTCTAAAATTCAGGGATTTCCATCATTTTGAAATTACATGTCTGATTTCTGTAGGCAAACAAATAATGTTAGATAACCATGCACGTTTTATACAGTACCTAAAACCATCCTATCCCATAGTTCTGCCACAGTTCATATTATCTAACCCACTTACCTCATTTAGCGGAGGACCTCTTCTGAGGATAAGCTTGACAATGATATGTCAGTTTTGCGCACTGATTAAGTCTGGAACATCTTTGAAGGGGAATTTAGTGTAGCATGGGTGAGGTTAAGAAAATATGTGAAGAAAACATGGCTGGTGACTGTTGCTGATATAAAGATAGGGCTAAACATACTTATTTCTCACTTCCACTGATCGTAAAATAGAAAAAACCTCCCTCAATCTGTAAATTTCAAAAAGCACATTAGCATACATTACAATTCTGCAGTAAATTTTAATTCCCTATTAAACATATCACATAAAAAAAGGAGTTCCTGAACACACAAGTAACTATATTAAACATGACAAACCTGTCTTATATGTAAGAGACTTTTTATGGTAGAATACTGGGAAGCTGAATATTAAGAAGCCCAGGATAATGCTCTGTTTTCTTGAAGCTCAATTTGATTATCAGCTATACAGAAGAACTAATAAATTTACTTTCACTTCTCATAAGAGTAGATCTTCAAAGACGCAGTAGGAAATTACAATACATAACCGTGAGGATGATATCAATCGTTGCAGAGGAAAGCAACATTTGGGCAGACATAACAAATTGCTGTTTAAATGTGAACTGCAGCTGACGTAAATATGATAAAATTGAATACATCAATTCTTAAGTGATCTATTTCAATGCCATTAAATCACCAAATGAAGAGAACTCAAGTGAAAATAGCCATTTTGAAAACACAAGTGCAATCAGGCATAAGCAGACAATGGGCTTTTTTTCAGAGTAATCTAAAAACTGAAAATATAAAGTATTTACTATGTTTCAAGACTTAAGAAAATGTTACTGCATCATTCATAACTATTTTCTTTCACACTTAAGTCAATGAAATCAAGTCAAAGTTAAATAAAAAGAATAAACATCTTCAATACCACACCTTGGCATCGAAAATTGCTTACAGAAAATTGTTTGTTTCACCCAGCTCACGAGATTCAACCTTAGTAAGAAATTAAGCACACCCCCTAGGAAGCTGAACTGTGGTATACACACTGAAGGACTAACTCAGAATGCCAAGAGACTACCCAAGGCCTACGTGAACCTTCTACCATACCCAAAAACCTCCAGTGTAAAAAGGATGATGAATAAGTGCATGTATTTAATATACAGGGCTTAAAATTTTCACAAACAAAATTCAGTAAATGAATCATGCATGTCTTAAATATTAATTGGATTATTATATAAAATCCATAAACAAACAAGTGGACAAGAGCTCAATTTGACTGTGATACTTCCAGTGGTTTTGTGCAGTGTTCTGTTATTTCTTAAGGGACTGAATAATTAAACATGTATAGTATTAAAAAAATCAACTTTATAGATCTTTTAAAAGATCTACAGTACATTTTTTTTGCATAAGCAGCCCATTACAATTGGATAATCTGATTGAGCATAGTGAGTACAAAATCACCCATGAGAAGTCAGTCAGAGCTGTTTTGAATGAGTGGAAGGAAGCCACAAATACCTAAGGCAGTAAATACCATCATTCTGGTCCTATGCTATTATCCTGGCCTTCTTGTTCTGTTGATGGTACGTTTCCTCAACCAACGCAATTTTGAAGACCTGCCAGTTTCTTGAACCTAATCAGCCTCTTTCAGCCTCTACTTAGTCTTCACTCAGCAAGTTTCCTGTGCCATGCTTGTGTGTATCTGAGCAAATTAATTTGGCGGCATCTAACTTGCAGATTTGAGGAAATACCTGTATTAATAAGGACATACTTGCAAAATAGCTAAAAATGGAATAGATTTTGCATGGGTAGTTTCATCAACCAAAGAATCAAATATGAAATCTCTTATGTGTTTTTAAATGAGGCATATGTATAAGTAATGATTCAATTTGAAAGTACTGTTATCTTTTTGCATAATATTAAAGATCCAACTTGGGTGCAGAGGGAACAATTTTTTGTACTTTGATGCAAACATATACTGAATTTCTCAACTGTATTCCAAAAAGATAGTTTTGAAGATTGATGGAAATTCCCTAAACCCCTACTCCTGAGTAGGCCACGTTTCCAGGAACAGAACTTCTATAGTAGAACATACATCCACACTGAATGAGTGTAAATGACAAATTATTTTCTCCTCCCACACTTTATTAAGGACAAAGATCATGTGGGGAAAACAAATACTTACATTTGCACCCTACCATTGATTTCATCATTGCAACCTGCACTCATCCTCATGTTTTGAGCTGATCCCTATACTTTTATCTCATTCAGCTACATTAACTTGAAATTTATGCAGAGGAAAATTGGTGTCCAAAACAATTATATATGCTCTGGAAATGATGAAGGGGCTCAGACATTGAATATCATTTTCTAACAGGTAAATAGATCTGCCAGTTTTCTTATTTAAGAGAAAACTTTACTTTTGCCCTTTTATCTCATTTAAGAGTTGGTCTTTTCAAAATCGGAAACAGAAGTGAGGGGTATGTCCAAACAAATGAATCAGTAAAGCATCATCTACATAAGCTCAATTTTTAATACCTTACAACATTTGGTCTTACATATCCAAGTTCCCCACAACCCACTATCAGCCTACATTTTGAATGCTGATGTACATTAAAAAAAAGAGGAAAAATTAACATCTGGCAACCTTAACATTATTTATAAAACTGCATTATTACTCCACTCTGCTTAATTATTCCATAGCTGTATCAAAAATCCAAGGCCACAAGGAGAAAAATGTAATTTGTAGAAGAAAGCCCTGCTGTCTGGTGCCTGTGCCATTTGTTCAATTTAGAAAAATATTTATTCGTTAAGATATGTTAGCTTGCAACTCCTGAGGCAAAGTTCTGGAATATTATTCTGACTTTATCTGCAGTATTCAGGACATCATAGTACCTAAACCACTTCTACTTTTAAGTAAAGATCTGGTTATGAAAGAATAGGAACATTGCTCTCATTGACTGTCCAACAACAATATGCTAAAAACTGTTATTGATAAGAGGTAGACATCACTAGAACATTAAAAAAACCCACATGTGTTTACACATGTAGAATTAAGGTTGTTTTTGGACACAACTGAGCTTGCAAAAATTAATTTTCTTTTAGTAATGAGTAAGTTATAATGAATACTCTTTCTAAAGTCATCCATATATATAGATTTGGGAACTTTTTCTCAATACAGTTTCCTATCTGGATAAGTCCTCTGTCTACTAAAAGCTTTTTCAAGCATAATTACATGTACCTTTGCTGTGGAGAACTATTTATACAGTACCATGTGAATGAAGTTTACAGGAATGTTAATTATAGACCCTGATCTTGTTAGAACATCAGTATTTCCTCAAAATTGCAATAAACCTGTAACATTCCTAGGTGTCCTCCACACAGCCTGGTTGGTATCAGAAACCACATTGCTGCCTTCTCAAAATATTTCAGTGGGAGCTGTGTGCCTCAAGGCTCAGAGGACTTTTCTGTAGGAAACTCTGTTGTGACACCTATATCAGAAAAGACAGCACAGGTTTGTTGGCAGTACCCCAACTACCTTCCTAGGATGCTGAAAGAGGTGAGAATAAATTCTTTTGACACCCAGCCCTCCAGGCTGTAGAAACGGTGAACAAACAAAAGTTATTTGGTGGGTAACAAGATGCTAATGGTTGTGGATAGGTATGCATGAGGTAGCAGGAAGTGGAAGTGTTTTAACAGGAGATGGGACAAAGCCAAAGAAGGAGAAAGAAATCTACTTCAGCTCTCTGCATTTAATTGGCACAGAAGACTCTAACCCTGAAGAACCCCAAACACACCATTACGCAGCTACCTTCTGTGAAATCCACGGCAGAAGCAACCTCCTTTCACATCTTCCTCACTAGAAGAGTTCACTTACTCTAGTCCAGTTTAAAATTTTGGCTTTTAGGTACCACAAAGCCATGTTAAATCCTGCTCTGTAAGTAATACCCTGTTTTACTTGGTATTCTGTATTCCTCTCTGGTTTGCATTGACGTAACCAGGTACCATACCAAGACGACTTCATCACCACATTTCACATTTCACTTTCTAAATCAGTAAAATTGTCTATAACTTTTCTAACATTCATTTTTCTTCTGAGTAGCAACTCCAGGCATTGCTTGAGGCTATGCCTATTTCTTGAAGTAGATGTGACTGAGACAAGATAATGCCAACCCTTAAAAGAACTTTTCCCTGCAAGTAGATTTTAATACACTCTGCTGACTTTCAGTCTGTTTTCCTTTAGCTCTAGTATCATAACTGTGTCAATATGCAAATATGTATTACATAAGGTTGCCTCTTGGGCTGGAAAAGCAAGATATCTGCATGTAAATGTTCATTAAAAAGAATCCAGTACAATATTTTAACATACATAAAAGGGAATCAGCCTCAAATACGAAACTTAAAGCACTACATCTTTATGCTGAGAGCCCCATGTGGACTGCACCTCTCTCGTGCCTTTGAAATACATACCCTTCTTCAAGAAAACTAAGAGAAAAAACACATGAATAATACAATAATGTATAATACCCAATGCAGCAATGGAAAAATGCTATTATTAGTACTTTATAATCACTATATTTTTCTGACACAACTGCACAGCTTTATTCTTGAAGGAATTATGACTCAAATTCTGTTCCAAACTATGCAAAAAAAAAAAAAAAAATCAAGCACTTCTTAGACAATATTTTCACATGAGCCTACAGTATTCCACACCTGTGCTTGTGTGTTCCCTATTTAAACTGCCTTTCTCCCTGTACGGTGATATTCCTAGCATACCCTTACATCCCAAGGCTTATTTGCATCACACATGTCAGTATCTACATTTATATTCCTATTTTCTAACTTTGTCCTTCCTTTGGAAAGTGTTATCCTGTATCTGTCTGTGGGATTCATGAATCAGAAAATTAGTTCAGTGAGCCCTGTTACCATAAACATGAAAATTGGCTTCTTCCCCTGCCCTGTAGCATCCTTGGTCTCCAGGAGGTTGTCACGGCTCAGGAGCACATCAGTGCCGCAGGTATCTAACAGCCACCTTGTCAACATATTTATTAAGCCATTGTCCTATCTGCGGTGCTCCCAACTTTGTATAATATTTGAATTACTGCTGCAATCTGTTTATGTTACAAGTACAGATATGCTATAGTATTTACTAGGGAAGTATTTTATTACTACTATTGTATAAGGTAACTCTTTGTCCAAAGTATAGAACAAACGGCCTCTCATGTGGCAAAGAATAAACGGGAACATACAACACATATCTTTGGAAGGCACTGAGTTGAAGATACTGATCTCTCTCATTAGAATTTTATCATGTCATTTTGTCACAAGTTAGAAGTGGGAACACTGAAGAGCCGAGCTGTCCCAAGTGGCTTTCAACAGCCACTTTGACTTGGAACATCTCAAGGAGCTGTTAGACGAGTGGAAAGGCCACAACCCCAATGTTTCCCTGGGCACAGGGTCTGTAATTA
The DNA here is from genome assembly GCA_030449065.1 of Oceanodroma leucorhoa. Classification (NCBI taxonomy): domain Eukaryota; kingdom Metazoa; phylum Chordata; class Aves; order Procellariiformes; genus Oceanodroma; species Oceanodroma leucorhoa. The sequence continues at coordinate 1,508,075 of JASVER010000124.1, read as the reverse complement.
CATCCAACTTGTGTGTACAGTGGTGAAATGGCGAAGTACTTTATTACCTTCCCTGTACCAAGCACTCATATAGAAACACAGACTGAGTCTGATTCTTGCTTTGTAAAGTACCAAGAGTTATTGAAACAAAAAATGTTGCGCAGTCAAAGGGGAAGAAATAGGACACTTTTTCTTCAAGGAAACCATCCAGGTCTGCAAACTCGTAACAATGCAGTGCTGTTTAAAAATTGTCAGTAAAGATACATACAAAAACAAAACTAAAAGGGCTGAAGTGAAACAGCCCTTACTGGAGGACCACACGGGCTAGACTCTTCATTTTGATGGAACTGTCTGGCCATTAACAACAGTAAATGCTATATTAATAAGTACCATAAACATAAATGCATGTGAACATAAAGGAGAGAGTCATCCCCAACCCCAGAAAAAAACAAAGCACCCATATTCCTGTGGGCACAAACATAGTAAATACCAGAAGCCCAGGAGCAGGATGGCGAGGAGTAGCTCTCCAAGAGCATGCACCACTGAGCTTTAAGCTATATGCTCAACCTCTGCACCTCCTCGGGCACACACCAAATTCTCCCTGCAGCCTTACTGTACACATATCTGGAGATCACTGATAAAAAAACCTTCCAATATCTGAACCACAATTACAAAATAGATCAACATCTGTAGAACAATTACTAGGACAAAGAGGGGAAAAGGGCCTGATAATATTAAATGCCAAGTGGACAGTAGTTTAACCATAACTTTCCTTCCAAGTTTTTTGTTTGTTTGTTTGGTTTGGTTTTGGATGAAATCGTATACATAGGAGGCTGCCTGCCAGCTTAATTAGAATAAATAAAATAAAAATCTATGGTGTACTGATCAAACTGTTGTCCTCTTCACTAACCCAAATGTATTCATGACCCTGTGCATTATAACTATTTGACGCATCATTAAATAAGGAAAACAGCACTATATTGTTAACATTTTCTGTAAGATCATCAGCGTACTTGGAATAAGGTCAATAGCTGAAGATATGGAATTAACATAAACCCAACATTTAAAGAGCCTACTGGCAAACTAGCAAGCAATCCATTAAAAACAGCAGAATACAGAAAAAAAAGAAACAGATTTTCTGAAAACATACGTAAAAATATGCTAAATTGTAGCTACCATCATTAATAAATTTTAAATTACTTCACAAATGATAAGACACTATATTAGGGGATAAGGAGTATGTCACCTACCAATTAAATAATTAAATGCAGCCATTTAATAGCACAAAGCAGCCTCACACAACAATTTATGGCAGTGAGGAATACAAAATCCAATTAAAATTTCAGGGGGAATTTAGCAGGGCAGAATTTAATTAGCAAAGATACAGTTTTGCCAGGAGACTGTGGCTAACACCTGTTCTGAAGTGTGAAGTGATAAGGAATATGTAGTAACAAATGTTTGGGTCATAATTTATGTTACGTTTGCTAGACAGCTCCTCYAGTCGCATTTAGATCCTTGTTTCCCTTAGACTGACAGAAGCACTGCTTTCTCAGTTAGCAGCGCTGCTTACAGAAGTCTCTGACTCATTCCAAAATCCTAATCCAACCCAAGCAATACTGTTGGAACACTGAAATACACTTATTTTCATATTTCTGCACACAGTTTGAATCCCACTTGTTAGCATCTTTTACCTACTCTCTGTGAATAGCTACAATGCTGTTGTGAGTGGCCACAGGGATACAATGGTTGTGCCTACACCACATGGCAAGTGGGCAAGGAGGTGGTGTGAACCATCCTGAGGTCTTGTTCCCTTTGGAAGAAAACAAGGTCAAACAGGCAGGGAGGAAAATCAGTGAATGAAATTGTCTTTCTCATTGGGATACAACTGGAATGCCCCATCTGAGAGGATGGTCAAGAGCACCTTCTCAGCAACGTGTGCAGAACCAAGATGACTCAGTTCCACCATATTTTTAAAGTTGACTTGATCAGAGATTTTCTTAAATCCTCRTATGTATCTTTTGCATGCCCAAAGTAGCAATGAGAACATTGATTTACTTAAAGGTATTAGAACACCTCCTGATTACTAATTTTAAGTGTTCCCAACAGCAGAAATCTTAACAACGAACTGAAACAAATCATGAACTGAATCATCACCATTTTCCATTATAGTCTTTTGGCATTTTTTACTCGCTTAGGAGAAAGTTGGTATTTTCTTTGATATGTACGCAAAACATCCACGGAAACATACCCTTCATTCATAATTCTAGAAGTGATATCTTGCAAAGTCTAATAAGAGCATTTTCTACATCTCGTAAGTTGTTACAGTTACCAACGTTGTGAATTAAAATTCAAATTCAATTCTACTATCTTAAATGATTGCAGTTAATGTTTTTTTTCTAGATTCACAGGCAACTTCATTAGCATTAACAGCAAGTCACTGGACTACCTCACTGATGAAAAGATGAAGTCACTGATTAAGCCATTCATTATATCCATCAGCTTTATACTTGTGAGTTAAAATCCTGTGCTATTAATGATGAAAGGAAAGGAATAGATATCAGAAACCCAGCATTAATGAACCCTACTGTTAGTAAATCCACATGTAGCTGCAGCGCAGGACAAATAAAGCATCAAGATTAAAGCTTTGAGCTTTAATAATTACATAAATAATGAGAGAGAAAATAATTTTGAAAACCTCGCTTAGAAATTCTGGCAGTGTCTTGGTAAGTGGAAATGCAAAGAGTGTTTCAAACATGTTCATCTTTGCCTCAAGGCTGTCCTTTGAACAACAGAAATATGGAACACCATTACTTTAATTCTCATTTAGCATTTTTAATTCAATACTGAAAATATTACTTTTCATCATAAAATGAAGGTGTATGCTCTGTTCTGTATTTCTTACAATTACTGTTATTGAAAGGAAAATAAAATCTCGTGATTTTGGAAATTGTGAATTAAATCTATATATTACTGATTCCCCAAATCAACTGCTACAACTTAAGGCCTTAATATAAAAAAAAAAAAAAAAAAAGATATCTTGAAAAATGAAAAAGAAAAAAAAGAATTGAGAAACTATGTGACCAGTTCGGCTGTGTATAGTTGATTATTGCCAGATTACTAAGTGCTCTTTTTTGAAAAAGTGGAAAGGGAGAAATATCTAGTACTAGATAACCTATTGTTTTAACAAAGATGTTCTTATGGCACAGAATAGCGCCGTTGAAATAGAAGGGGATGATCATACTGTGTATCATGAGGAAGGGCAGAAGTAGTTAATCCTTCAGCTGAAATGTACAAAGTCCCACATGTTAATTATGGCAGTGAAAATTCAGTGAACATCTGTAGAAAAAAGTTTCATAAGTATTCAGTGCACTGAGAAAACTCAAGGCGCTTCTTCTAGATATTCTGCTAGATATTATTCTAGCAAACAAAAGGATATTGAAGATGTCAAACTATCTGGCTTTGCTTTATATAAATTTATGCTCTTATATAAATTATGGTCTGACTTTTTAATGAGAAAAGGTGAATACAGTGTCAAAGTGGAGTAGGAATGTTTACAGACAAGCCTGAATATGGCAAATCTTTGTCCTACTGTCTACAATATGACACTAATAATAATTTTCTTAACCACTTTTCCTGGTGGCATAAATAGGGAGAAATAATGCAATAGGTTCTTGCAGAGGGGAGAAAGAACATGAACAACCAGGCAATAATAGAGGAAAATGTTTAGCATAACATATCTAGTTTGGCTGGAATACAAGCGACCGCTGGTATAGATGATTTTGAGTGAAAACAAGAATGTTTTGAAAGTCCATCTCACAAAAACATCAAAACAATAGAAATTACTATCTTTTCTGTAGTGGGTTTATTAAACATATGCAGCTTTAACAAATCCGATTTATTTTGTAAACATGTTTGCTTTTGTAAAGTGGCTTTTACACTGGCAAGCAAGTCTCCAGGGCATGATGTGTGCTGTATGAATGCGACGTGGTTCTGCACGGTGGATCTTCCTCCCAACCCACTTCTCACCTAGAGCATTTGGTTACCCTAGCTCAGCTCTCACTCAGCAAGTGACGTTAATTATCCACTGTAAAGTGGCTATGAGCTGTTGATTAATTCCTGTGTGTGCGTCTAGCATCAATTATGACCTGCATCTATGAAATCAGGTATTTTAACTCTTCGCACAACAGCACTGCTTTTAAATCTCTACAATATATAGGAATAAACATTTCTAAGAAACTAAAATGTGACTTAGATACCTTAAAGGGAGTTTCGGTTCTAAAAGCTTGATTGCTAAGGAACTTCTGAAAAACAGGTGCTGTCTGAGGTGGTATCTCAAAAGCTCTGCGGGGTATAATCTGTGAAGCACAGTCCTCAGGACAATGCTTCTGTCCTGAAACCCTTACGCTTTCCAGCGGTCACAGTGAGAGCATATCTTCCATCTAAAACATACAAGCAATGAAGAAAGAATGAGTGAAGCACTGTCAGGTTTTGAGTAGACACAAGTATCTAACACTGGCAGTCTTTATTCTGAAAAGCTCCTCTCTAGACTTATTTTCCATTTGTCTATTGTAGTTGCCCTCTTTTGCAAGTTGCAGTTTTGGAGTCCAAGTTTGCCCCTAACCTGTCTGATAAAAGGCTCAGTGAATAAAAAATTACCGCATAGGCTTGAATCTCCGCTTTCCATTATTGCCTTGTCTCCCACAGCAGAAGATAGAAGCCTATGTTATGCTGATCGCTATTGCTATCCTTTCCACTGTACTCCCACTCTGTGCCACCCGGGTCACAAGTGCTATGACAGTAAAACAAGACCAAGATTACTATTGGTAACTGATATGAGAAATTCTAGTGAGTGCAACACACCGCTCTGTTCAGGGAGCTAATGCAACTAGGAACATATGTGGGTGCCATGGAAGAAACAGGCTTCTGGTGCTTAGGCTGGGACTCACAGTCACATGAAGCATTTATACATTTCACTGTGTAATGACTGAAGCATATCTACAGATTGATATAGGCATAACCAGAGAAAAACATATAATATAGATTATTTCTTTAAGTGAAAAGTAACTTCAAGGGGAAAAGTAAGAACATACTTACTCTAACTTTCCTTTCATCTAAGTTCAATGAATATAAAATGAAAATTCCTGGAAAATTCTCTCTCATCTAGTTCATCTTTCTTATTTTAATAAATTATGTGTTTCTTACATGCTTTCTGTCTTTGTTGAAGATGTCTGATGTTGATGCTACCTGACAGTGAACTTTTTATGCTTTTAATTGCATGTAGCGACAATAGCAAAATGATAGAACAACCTGTCAGCAGTTCACTTTGGCTGGTCAGTAGTTTAAACAGCAAACAAATGTTTCTGTGGGAACACAAAAGCACATTTTGAGTCACTTACACATGGAGATCACTCTCGACTTGATTTAGATAAAAGGCACTGCTTTATAATTGAGTCTTTAAAGACAGCCATTCCACCTCTTCCATTGATTTTCTGTACATTAACTTTCATAACTAAAAACTAGATTTCTGTATAAGTACACATATCATTCGCCTAGTACTTTAAATGGGCAACTGATGGTTTAGAAGAAACAAAAATGTTACCTCATGCTAGTTTATATACATATATGTACTTATATATACTCTGCGTATCTTTAACATAGACCAATTTAAAGGATTTCAACTTACATATATATTTTTTTCCAATTAAGTATTTAGAAATTACTCTTGTTTTCTTAAGACATATAATGAACTACATGAATACATCAAAGAACTTGCAATCACTGAGAAATCAACAGTCCCCTACATTCACACCTTCCCCTGCCCCATCCTAATGATGTGCTTGAAAAAAACCCCACGAACTCAATTAAGAGAAAAGAGTACTAATTCCAACTGTTTCTTTTCTGTCTAAGAATAACCATTACTAAGCTGGATCAGCTGTTAAAGATTGGAGAAGTCCCACTTCATTGGCATTTAGACAGCTTTGATCGATATGCAATGCTGAGAAGTAGCCAGTCACTTTAACATGTTATTTTTTCACATAATATTGTTCCTTCTTCCTCCTAATAATGAATTCCCTTAATAAGAAAAGGTTTATAACTGAAATGGGGCAAAGCAGCTGTAAGAAAATTGAAAAAATGTGCAAGGAATATGCTTGCACACATTACTTTGGCTTTATCCATCACATACTTATCAAAACTATCAGATTTAAGCAATAAAAAAATGGATTGATTCATGATGCTACTGTGCTGATCAGTACTTTATTCCTTTTGGTTTTACTCTCGTGACTCTTAAAATCTGTGGCTTTCACACAGTGAGGAAGCCAGCTATATCAAACTTAGTCTCTCTCTCAAATAATATTTAAGTATCAGTGATCTCAAGTAAATATGCTCCGTACATTCCACATCAATTTTATATTTTATTCAGTAAAAAAGTAGGTAATAGCATAATCTCATAATTTAAATTTGTAACCCAGTCTTGAACAGGAAAATCTCACACAGTATCTTATCTCCTCTCTATCTGTAGTTCTGAATTGTTCTGACCTCTCATGTTTGCTGTCAGGGTTTACACTACAGGAGAAGGAAGAAAGAAAAAAAAAAAAAACACCAACAAGCAAAAAAAAAAAGTCCCAACAAACAGCTCTCAAACCCATTCTACAAACCAGATGAAAGCCCTGGCTGGTTGCAAAGATGACAAAATAACTGCAGCATGCGAACCAGCATGACCTTGTTGCTCAAGTTTTGCTGAAAACTCTGACCTGAGGGATCCTCACTGAAACACTGCAGATCCTCATGTCTCCTTCGGCTCCAATGCTATTAATAATCTAGTCTCTGTTTTGTTTTTTTTTTTTTTTCTGTGGCTTTTTTAAAGATCTACAAAGGAACGTCTGCTTCCTGTGACAAGTATTTATTCTCATACTTGATACTCTACAGTTTTAAAAGAAAAGACGTAAAATTCTATGTCCTTGTTGAAGATTGGTTGTGACACAAAAGCAACATTTTTCTCTCCCCACTGCACTCACATTCTTATGTGCAAATGCCCTTAATATTCAAAGTGTTTAGTTTTAGTCAATGTCAACTTCCTCTACAGTCAAAAATAAAATGCACCAATTGAACCATTTCAGATAGAAGGAAGCTGGCTTGAGTGTTTCTGAAAATTACACTCTCTTAAGTAGCAAAATTCAAAGTATATCTCTGTTTTGTAAGAGAAAAAAAAAAGGAGAAGTATACAGTCAGAGAAACAGAGAAAGAGGACCAGATCAGGAATTCATGCATATGTTACATAAATGCAATCAGGTGAAGTGCATTTAATCTCCTGGATTTCAAGATACCTGCCCTATTTTTCAAATCTTGTTGATATTGAAAAATCTCTTGATTACCTGAAATAATTTATTTTCCTTGAAAATACACAGATTAATAATAATGAATTACTCTCTTTTTTAATGCTATATGTGAGTACTGATAGGATAAAAAAATATTTTTTTCAGTAATATATCAAAAATATAACATAATCTGTTAATTGTGTTCAAGCAGGACAGACGGTGTATAGCTAGTGATCTTAAGGGAGAGAAAAATCAGATTAGTGTACTCTTATATACCACGTAATGCTATCAATTTCTGCTTGGAATCCGTAAGAAAGGCAAGAAACAATCATTGGAAAATTAATGTGTAACAGACTATAACATTATCTTATCAGGTGGTTTGCACTAATAGGGCCAAACTCTATATGGTGTGCTTTCTCTTGGGGAATCATTAGATGCCTGAATCATAAAACATTACGTGGAAGAAGAGAAAAATCTTTACGAAAACAGCTTTATATAAAGAGGTAATTAGAAATAAAGGACACAATGCTGATAGCAATTATTGCTGATAACCCGAAAATACAATGGACTTCAGTAGTTACTCCACAGTAGTACCATTCTCTACTAGAAGCTACATTATATTTCATTTATACTTCTCTTACTATGAGCAGCTTCTTCCCAATATTCTATACTACTAACAACCAAATTGTTCTAGATTACAACAGCTTCAGTGTGTTTGTTACAGTGGGTTTGTTACCCAGAGAAACATTAGTATAGTAGAAAAAGAAACTATAGCACAGATAGATGTCACCACAGGTCACAGAAGTGACCAAATTAGTGGTAAATGTAGAATTAGAAATCTGTTTCCCAGTCTGGTGCTATTCCACATCAGATGCTCACCTTTACTGAGACACAATTCCCATAAATGAGTTTTCTTTGAGAAGTACAAGATTTTGTCAACCTAGTAACAAAAATTAGTGACCTGATCCATAAAAAGAAGTGCATCTTCTCTTACACCTTACAGCAGCACTCATTAAACAGAAACTTTCATCAGGTACAGTCTCCAGGGGCTGGTGTCAGCGTGCACTTTGAAGTGGATTACGTACCTGAGATGTCTGACATTTCCTGCTCCTTTTCCTTGTAACAATTGTACTCACATATCAATTAGCACTTAGTCACCAATTTTGTCTGCAAGATACAAATTTAGCCAAAGCAATACCATTCCTACTGGTATGGCATGATGTCACCAGGTTGGCTTTTAATCCATGAACCACACAGGAGCAAGCTGCAAAGGTTCTGCTCAACACATAAGAAACAGTGTTGAGTGATGGGCTGTGTTTAGATAACCTGGAAATTAAAAAAAAATATCAAGGGGAAAGTGCACACAGTATTAGTGACACTGAGCTTTGCTTCCAATGTTATGGTATTAGCTCTTCTAGCCTGGACAACCCAACATTCTAAAGATATTCTAAAGTTATTCTAAAGATAACTTTGGAATTAAGACATTTTCTCTGAGAGAATCTAGAGATTTAAATACTTGTAACACATAAGAAGGTTTTTTTACTGCAAAACAAGATGATGACTGAAGAAATATAGTCCTTCAAATCATGATTATACCTAAACTGAAACCATTCTCATTTTGAATAAACTACCATGATTAAAGCCTCTTAGGATTCAAATATATTTATATAAAGACAGGTAACTCATGGGCAAGCATTAAGACCCATGGCCAATTGTCCAGATTATAGAGTTGCTGTTTGGATACAAAATGCACATTCCATAGACAGAGAAAATAGGAATTTGAGGAAATTTCCAGTTTGACCAGCAGAAGAAACAAGACGGAATATACCTGAAATGATGATACTGCAAAAGCACAAAATTAACACACACAGAATTCTAGGAATATCAACAGTGCAATTTGGGCTAGAGGGAGATTTAGCATCCCTAACTTCAGATGCCTAATCTTGAGACTCGGACTAGACAACTAGACTCCATCTGCAGAAACTGGAAAGAATGAACAACCTCCAAAAGAGTATTCATCTCCTCTTAAGGTAGGTGTGATGACCTGATTCCTGAGGGATATACAACTTTCCCTTGGCAATACAGGGAGACCCAACAGTTTATTTAGCTAGATGCCTGACTTTTAAATCACTATCCTTAGGTGAGCTAAACCCTAACTCATCAGACAAATGCTACTCAGGCTGTTTTGTCATCTCTCTCAGCATCTAGAAGAATTCTGCAGACTCACATAGCAAAATGACACGCTCCTGAACTGAAGGATGTAATTTCTTTTAATATTGGTCTCATACTATAGGGAAAAAATTGTTAAAAATATTATGCAGCCACAGACAAACCRTGGTCATGAAACAATATGTTCGATTTGCCTGTGAAACCATGCCAGTTTTATATCCACTATAAACTGTGGACACCAACGGTCTCAAGACAAGTAAAGCATCACAGATATATGGGGTATGCTGCTGGTACATACCTGAAAAACATTAAAAGGACTAATATCCTCAAACATGTCTCTTCTCCAAAGTATATGAAGAATGTAACATGGAGGATCCTAAATCCAACAGTAGTTCCCTCTAGTTGAACTTTGTTACCTTAATTCGCTGTACTGTATACCTGCATTATGATACAGTCTGTAGTAAGGCAATCATATGGCATTTTCCTCACACATCTCTCCCTCCCACACAAAGCAAGCCAACAGTTACTTATAAACATCATTCTCTCAGATACAGAAAGTATTTCAACAGCTAAAAGTAACTGTGTACATTAATATCTTTTGTTGCAACCTTGTCCTTTCATATTACAGAACTTACAAAACTGGGCATTGATTTCTCTCCCACTATCATTGGTTAAAAAAAAAAAAAAAAAGAGAAAAAAGTAAGACTACGTGAAAGAAGTGTACTATTCAGGTGCATACATCTTCTTCCAGGGTATCCAGAAAATCACTCAGAACAAACATGATCTGAATACATATCACTAATAACTTTCATCCTTATTCAAAAGAAATATTCTTCCATAGCAATATATCAGATAAGATTTCCTCAGTCCTCCCGTAACGTATTTAAAATAATTATGAAAGGCAGAACCTAACTTTTTAAAAGAGGCTCGAATATGTCCATTTAGAGAGCTGTAAGAGTGGCCAGAACCGAGTGCCTGATCATTTGTGAAGAGCTGAGCCCTTCCGACTCCTCGCCCTAACAGCGCAGGACTGATGACGCCTTCCCCGCCTGGGCACGGGCCCTGCCCAGGTGCCGGAGCGCACCGTGCCGCGACGTGGCTGTCACGTCCCCCCAGGGAGCACCAGGGTGTCCGGGACGTGCCGTCCCTCTGCCATGCTTTACACCCAGGAGACCTGCCGGGAGATGCCTCTTCACCATCACGTGCAAACGCTGCCTTGCTGTGGCAGCAGCTGCGGCAAAGCTCCTCCCTCACAATATTCACCACAAGTTTACCTTTTGAGAAAAAATCCGGTAAAGAGATTTCTGCTCTCCTGTCCCAGTGTTTGATTAATCAGTGTAAGTATAGCCATTGACATAAAGTATACTAGAAAGTATTTTAACTGCATCACCTGTGGTACTTTAACAAAATCAGACACATTTTTATAGGGCATTAGTGATATATTACAGCTTGTCACATTAAAAATCACATTCATCAAAAAAATAGCTGAATTTAAAAACCTTCCATAACACAGAAAAATACTTACACTGAGGACCAATACGAATACTAGAAACTCACTATGACTCAAACATTTTTTCCACGTAATAGTATTTCTATAAAACCAAGCAGCACTGTAATCAAAACCCTAGTTTATAAATTACAACACATTGAAATAATTTAGGATTTTTCTTCAGCGTTACAGACAGAGCTTTTTAAACTCCAGTTCCACTGGAAAATACCTTCACTTGATTACTTCTATATGAAATTCTTTCCCTCAGAGCTTCCTCTAAATGAAGTTTTGTCTTCCACTTCGGCATGTCAATTCCACGGTTTATGTTGTATTTCTACTGTGTCTCTTTGCTGGGCTACACACGCTAATGCCCAGAGCAGCAACCCATGACAACAGAAGACAGCAGCAACACAGATTTCCATACGTCAGGCTGCCAGTCTTCAGCATACTCCAAACTAGATGCATTGTTTCTCTTTTCATAAATGTATATAGAAGAAAACGAAAGTTTTGGTTTCAACACTAAGATTGTTTTTGAGTAAAACTTGTTCTTTGCATTGTTCCAAAAAGACTGCAACTTTCATTATCCTAATAAATTAACAAGAAAAGACATCTCTGTTGCAATCATGTTACATAAACATCTCACTGATAGAGATATATCATTATATTATATTTTAAGCTCCCATATGTCACTAGAATTCATGCTGAAGCCACCTTACAATGCAATCTTTATGACAGATTTCTGTGGATTAACCAGTTTCCAGTTTTCTCTGACATTTTGTTAAAACTTTAATACTCTAAGCACTGTTGTTTGACATGCTTTCTGCCAAGCATGAGCATATGTTACAAAACAGTAAATGCTGCTCTTTGATTTACGACTTTTAGCAAGAAAAATATTTTGCACTGATACTGCATATTGTTTTAAAAGTACTAAGCTGAATGATACTTCATTTTATACACGTGTGACTTTGCTTCCACATGTTTTGTTACTTTTATCACAATCTGTTTAGACAGAACATGCTAATAATATGAAACTCATTGACTGTTTAAATATGCCATCACTACCCTATCATAACAGAAACCTGCTAAGGTTAATCACAGGAAAGACAACTCCTTATAACTAAGGAGCAGGACAGAKTACAACATGTAGTGGAGAGGAAAAAAATGACGATGTCTGAAGACAGAAAATGGACAGCCTCTTTCCACTTTCTGGGCATAGACCATAGATCATACACTACACAAGTGCACTGGCAGGGGAAATCCCTGGCATACCATGCTTGAAGAAATAGTACTATTCTGCCTTCTTGCTGAAGGTTGAAGTTTTTCCTTGAAAAATCTTAGGTTAAGAAAGACGACTCCCAGATTTGAAACAATGGATAATGAGAAACCACACGGCATGAAGAATCCAAACTAGGTTTCTGTTGCATTCCTACATGTTCATCTGAAAAATCCTGGAAATACGTGCTGCAATATGGCATCTTTAAATGATGCAGCATGACATTCCCTCTCCAGCTAAGTCCGTTCTGTAAGGAGAAGTGGAACCACAACATCACCATTTCTTCTTCACACTGGTCTCCTTTGGGATATTAGGACCAGCTATAACTAATACCCAATTCCCAAAAGAATGATGCCTATTAAGCAGTAATACCATAAGAAACCAAAAGAACATAAAAGGAAAAAAACTAATTTCCAGAGCAAAACAAGGTTAACAGGAATACATTAGTTCCTAAACAGCAACGCAGAACACTGCCAATTTCATGAACAACCAAAGCCAGGAATACTGAGAAACTGAAATAGCTCAAAACCCAGCAATGCCACTGTTAGTTCCAGAGGACATTAAACAACAGCCTTCCAACTAGTCCACGCTTCTGGATTATAACATCACACGTTTTTAGGGGCTTTTTCTTTCACTATCATAAGCAACAGAAACAATGAATAAAACACACACAGTACTGAAGCCAGACCATGTCTGCAGGTAGTAATTTCTCCCTCAGAAAAAAAACCCAACCAAAACTACTAGTATCCATTCTCTTTTAAGCTATTTTCATAGCACAGAAATTACACACACAAGGTAATTGAGACACGATACCTACTTCCCAGGGCTATTCTAGAGGAAGACCCAACACAAGTTTACAAAGTCAGAGCCTATAAAGCTCAACCTGTTCTGCAGCTGCAAATACTGAAAGACGTCCTCTTTATGCATACTTAAATACAACCCATTATGATACTTAGTGTTTACTGTTCCTTGTATGCATCTCAAGAGGGAGTGTACACCATCACATGCAGAAAGTGTAGACGACCTTCTACTAGAAAATAAATTAAAACAGCCTTTACTCTCTTGAGATCTGAAAAGGAAAGGAGAGGAGGGCAATGCTATAGGTTACACTCAGAGATACTTATTCTAGCTCTGCTTCAGACTGGTAGGAGGGAAATGCAAATATAGTCCTTGAGTAAGACTTGTCAACTTCTTGAACTGTTTGTCAAGCCTTACTTTTGGTTGTTAATCAACTGTTTATACAATGAGAATTTCATGCTGGTGTATCCATCTGCCATTCATGCAAAAACTATTTATCTGCAAGGTTAGGGGCAGCCACATCTCTGCAATTCCTGCCAAAGGGGTTTTTTTTTTTGCTTGTCTTGAAAGCCCTCCTGTGGGTAGGCTACAGTGGGTGAAAGAGCCACAGTCTATCCCTGCATCTCACTATGGTTATCATTATACTTTCCCATTCCCACCATCTTCACTTTGAACTTTCACTGCTGCAATTTAAGCTCATTACTTCTTGTACTAACCAACATCAGAGAGAACAGATTATTGTCTTCCTCTTTGCAGTACATTTTGTATATTTGAAGACACAAGCCACCTCTTCCTTAGATTCCTCTTCTACTAGAACAACCCCCACTCAATCTTTCTTCTAAGTCATGTTTTCCAGGTCTTAGATTAACTTCATCGCTATCCCTTATCTCTAACTGACACAAATTTTTCGTGAGTTGCAGCCCTTGGAAGCACATAGCCTGACCACCGAGTACTTGCCACTGTGGAATAGAGCAGAAAGATTACTTTAGTTATTTTACAAATACCAGTTCCATTTATAGACCCTGATGTCAGCCTTACCATTGTCACAACAGACTGATAAGGAATCAGTGTCACACCGCAATCCATGATACATCCCTAGGGTTGTTTCTTTTATTTTGTTTTGATTCCCACACCCCTACCCTGGACTGCCATCTACCTAGTTATTTCCCAGTTCTGAGGTGCCATTCTTAGGTGTAAAATTTGTGATTTCATTTTTTCAGACCACTTCTCGAGCTAGACGAGATCCTTTAAAACCTAACTCTATCCTTTCAAGCTACTCCAATGTTTAGGCAAGTTTCATAATTTTCAGATCATTAAATGAAAACACTGAAGATGAACTTGATTCAAGATTGTTTCAACAATCATATCCTTCATGTTATTTTCCAAATGTGGTTTTCTCTAATCTGCGTTTCCCCACCTTCTTTATAAGAATGTCATTCGAGATAATGTCAGGAACCTTATTAATGTCAAAATATAGGACATCTACTGCCTCCAGCAAACTAATCTGCTGTTCAGAACTGGTCCAGGCACCACCACATGGGATCCACTCATGGAAAGGAGTGTTAGGTTCAAAATGAAAAGACAGTCACGCAAATAGGAAATATTTGCACTGGTGGCGGGGGTGGGGAGAAATACAGCTGACGAGCTTTGCAGACTAGAGCTTCAGAAATAATAATTGGGCAAATAACTCTGTTGCTCACTTAAAATCATTAACATTTCCAACCCTTACTGTGACTGCCTAGAGGTGATTTTTCTCTGGAGACCATGCCTCTAACGGTGCCATTGTGCTGGCACCAGCCTCGAGGGCTCCTCAGCTGGCAGTAGAGGATGCAAAGTCTCACTGTGCTGCCAGCTTTGCAAATACTCTGGTACGTGTTTTATTAAAGAAGGTTTGAAATAAGGAGAGCAATCCCTTGTTGACGATTCCAACACAGTAACGTGGAAAACAAATAATCATAGGTTCAGCATGAAACAGTCAGTAGTGAGATAGACTACACTCCCCATAATGTGGCAGCGCAGACACACAGACTGCATTAACTCTTAACATTTGCACCAGTGCCACTGAGCAGGACATACTGTTACAGGTGTAAGGAAAAACCTAGAAATATCTTTTCTGAGTGGGGCATGCCTTACTAATCCACTTAACAGATGCACAGAGGGAAGCAGATGTATGCATTTACTCCTACAAAGGAAAATGGTGAAAGAAAGCAAGGTAGAAAAAGACAAGAACAACCAAAAACCCAAACAGCCTAGAAATGCTTTTATGACCAAAAAGACAACTTGCCAGTTTTCTATAGGCAGACATCCTTTTAGGAAAACGCCCTAGAAAAAGTTTCATTTGATCAAATGTATGGACATACTTCACAAGACATTTAACATGTCTGGAGTTATGACACAGATCACAAGGAATTTAAGTAATCAGCATATCTAGAAATAACATGGGAACACCTGACTAGTCAACTTGGTTTACAATAGATGGATGACAACTGCTAAGCTGGTGCTAGGCTGCCATCCTGACATTGTGGGGTTTATTACCAAATTGTTAGGCTGTGAGTTCACAAGAATGTGGACTTTGCGGAGCCTTGAAAAAATCCAGATGCTTTAAGAATGGGTGGAATTTTAGAGATACGTGCAAGACTTTTTTCATTGCTCAAGAGGCCTGTGATAACCTCAGCCTTCTTTTATATAAGAAAAAACAGTGGTCAGGTCAGCTGTTCTCCCTCATTTATAGATTGAAGATTAATAAGCAAGAATGGGTATTCTCAGAAAATCTGGGGTTCTAAGGCTGGTAGTTTGGTGATACTTTAACAGAAGAGATGGAAGAATTAAGACTGACCATGTAGAAAGAATGAGAATGAAAACTGAATTTGAAAAGTAAACTTGGGACCGGGAGAAGAAAAAACAACAGCTACAGGGGAGGGGAAACTCATGCAGGTCATTGAAAGAGGGAAACACCATAATCTCCAGTAAGATCCTAAAAAGCATCTTCTGTGTATAAAGAGCACTACAATGAAACATTAAGCATGTGACAAAAACCCAAATGGGATGGAGTGAAATTCCTCCTTGTTACAAAAAAATTCTGACAGTGTTGCTGACACAGGGCTCTCCTCTTGTTCACACAACCTGCCTCATGACCCTTTTTTTCCCCAAATATTTCCAAGGGGAAACCGAAAACTTGTATTTTTAATTCAGGTTGAAAAAAAAAGAAAACCAAAACATTTTAATTTTTTTTTTTATATCTATAAATTACCTTCTTATATTTGATTCTAAGAACCTGAAAATTCACATCATCAACATCAAGCATACATAACATTTGAACTGGCTGGGCTACTCTTCAGGAAGATGCTAGCTTTTCTTCAGGTTCAGAAAAGGGAATACTGTATGAGGCATCAACTCCAATAGGCCACCTTTTCTTTCTTAAAATACAGTCAAAGCTACAGAACTTTTTTTTTTTTTCATTTTTTACTATCATCAATTTTCAGAGAAGTCATATAGAGCATACAGGTAGGTAAAAATGGATGAGGAATGAACAATAATGCTGTCCTATAGATGAAATATTCAACCATCAGCAAGATTTATGGAAGCACAATCATGCTTTCATAAGCCAGCATATCTATCCCTGCAAAACCAGAAATCAGAAATTTCTGATACCTATCTGATCATACACATCCCAAAGTATTTTTGCACTAGCTTGAACAACTTAAAATGCCACAATATGTAACTGAGCTGCAGACACCCAGTAAATAACACCCAATAATTTCCTCATCAAAAACAAAGTTACAAATAAAGAGAACTTAAATTATACTTAAATGTGTTTAACTAAGTTGTTACATTTATTCTGAAAAACAGACAAAACAGTTTTACAAATTAGTATTTCTTTCTGCATTTCTTCCCTTAATTGTAATACTGTATTGTCAAATGTGGTTACATTGATCGATTTAGAAATGTCAGTCAAGAAGGATTTCACGCTGTGTACATTGAGGCACTGATGCCAAAGTTAGGAGACTACTCAGATAGTCACAGGAGACAGGTCCCCCTTGAGGACAACACAGAGCACCAAAACTTGCCTTGTCCAGATGGCAATTCAGAGCAGACTAACCCCACAACTTTGACATCTAACATTAGCCACCAAGAAGACACTGCACAAGTTCCTCTCTGAATAGGAAATACCTCATTTAGCCACTATGTTATACTGATGACAGCAGAATGCTTCTGCAGGTAAAACTCAGTACACTGATGACATTTTCCCATTCTCATAAAATAATCTGGAATGTAAGTGCATTTATTAAAGGCTCTAGGCATCACCACACATCAACAATTACAGGTACTCCGAGAAACCAGCAACATTCAGCTCAAAAGAGGAACACACACTTTCAGACCACGTGTTCCTGTTGCAACAATGATGTTTTTAGATCATAGACTCATAGAATTGTTAAGGTTGGAAAAGACCTCTAAGGTCATCAAGTCCAATTGTCGACCCAACACCACCATGCCCACTAAACCATGTCCCGAAGCACCACATCCACACGCTTTTTGAACGCCTCCAGGGATGGTGACTCCATCACTTCCCTGGGCAGCCTCTTCCAATGCCTGACTACCCTTTCGGTGAAGAAATTTTTCCTAATATCCAATCTAAACCTCCCCTGGCACAACTTGAGGCCATTTCTTCTCCTCCTATCGCTTGTTACTTGGGAGAAGAGACCAACACCCGCCTCTCTACAGCCTCCTTTCAGGTAGTTGTAGAGAGCGATAAGGTCTCCCCTCAGCCTCCTCTTCTCCAGGCTAAACAACCCCAGCTCCCTCAGCCGCTCCTCATMAGACCTGTGCTCCAGACCCTTCACCAGCCTCGTCGCCCTTCTCTGGACACGCTCCAGCACCTCAATGTCCTTCTTGTAGTGAGGGGCCCAAAACTGAACACAGGATTCGAGGTGCGGCCTCACCAGTGCCGAGTACAGGGGCACGAKCACCTCCCTGCTCCTGCTGGCCACACTATTCCTGACACAGGCCAGGATGCTGTTGGCCTTCTTGGCCACCTGGGCACATGCCGGCTCATGTTCAGCCGGCTGTCGACCAGCACCCCCAGGTCCTTTTCCGCCGGGCAGCTTTCCAGCCACTCTTCCCCAAGCCTGTAGCGTTGCCTGGGGTTGTTGTGACCCCAGTGCAGGATCCGGCACTTGGCCTTGTTGAACCTCAGATGAGAGGTTGAACCTCAGATGAGAACATGTCCTCTTATACAAATGTCTTTAAATGGTGAGAGCCTTTAGTCAACATTTGTTTGGTCAGATTTTAATGAGAGATAAGGACTCTACACCTCTTTTTGCCATGAACTCATCTGTCCATATTGACCAGGAAACTACACTGGCATCAGCCGTTCCCATCACAAGCAAAATCAGAACCTTAAAGTTCCAAATACACTGTAGGATGCACTGCAGAAAATAACACCGAATTACTGTTAGATACTCCTTTTTGCAGAGAGCTGCAATGCAGTGGACAGATACTAAGATAACCAAGGGGCTGAAAATAGTCCAGGTTAAAGTACACAGAGCTTCACATCAGCTCATCTGCCCTTCTTTGAGTCTGTAAGAACAGATGCACACTATCTGCTAATTATCTTCCTCTGTGCAACTGATTCTGATATTTTGCTCAGATATTTTTACTGCATACTTTGATATTTTTATCATGATTGGAAAAACAATTTAGATAAGGAAAGATCTAACTAAAAGGCTTGCCTACTCATCATCCTCATAATTATTTAAGGCTTACATTTATCCTTCCTTTGGAAGCAGTTTGTAATCTATTCTGAATAACTCACTAGGGATGATAGCGCTCGAGCTGATAGCTGAGCTTACTTCTTCGAAGGTCAGACACTCATGGAATAGCCAATATTCATAAGCAAATTAGGAAATTTGGAGATATATTTGTCATAACAGAATGATAGGCCCTTAATAATAGCACTTAAAACAAGGTATTACCTCCTTTTTAACAGACTGAGTTCATTTTTGGCTGGTCAAGTGGCCTCATGTGTTAACATGCGGAACCAACAGTGCTGTATTTTCAGTCCCAGCTGGAGTCTCCCCAGTGAGCTCTACCTTCTGGCTAAAATACGTTCCACAATCATCCAAATCCCTGAAGGGAAAAAGAATTAAAAAAAAAAAAAACACAAACAAAAACCAAAAAAGAAAAACCAAAACCCAAACAAACTCAAAAACAAAAACACAAAACAAGCAGCTGCTCTAGGTTGCCTAAATCACTGTATTTAAGGAAAACATGCTGCATTCAAAACCATGGTATTTTCCCAGAAAGAGCAAGTGATACCACAAAAATTACATTGTTCTATGTAACCTGAGATCCTCCTCATGTCCAGAGCAGCCATGTTAATACCACAGTATTAATCCAAGATAATGCTTTTCTATTCCAAGAAGAAACAAACTTACAAAAGTGGTCACAGGAGCATGACTCAGTGGGAGGTGCTGGCTTATACTCAAGCAGGAAAGACAAGTGCACCAGCCCTTTCAAGAAAGTTCTTCTTCCAACAGCAAATTTCATACCCAGAAAAAAAAAGTGCAATACTCTCTATAAAGCAGAGACAGAAAAGCTGCTTAGAATATAGCATTGTTTTATTGGATAGTATCTCACAGGTACAGCAATACAAGAAAGCGCTTTCTTTTTTATTAGCTAAGTAAGTTTTTACTGTACCTGACTGCCTACTTTTCAGCATAATCTTTATACTCATTCTATCTGTAAACCAGTGAGTTTATGTACTGAAGAGTGAGCAAAAGTAAGACTATGGTCGATTCTATCTGACCGCTAACAGCACAGAAAGCCAGATAGCAGGCATTTTCCCTTAAAGAAGTCAGATTGCCACATGTAGCTACTGAAACTAGCACTATGTCTCAAAAAGCAGAAACACAACGATAAATTCCAGCATGTCTGTCTTTGTCAAGAGTAACAGTTACTACTGTAGTCATCAAATCTTACCTGAATGCAAGACTAAAATCACTTCATGCTAAAGGTAGTAAACCAGATACTAACACAGAGAAACTCTGCCCTATGTTTGCAGCCAGATTTGAGGAAAGTACTACACTGGAGTTAATTAAGGGAAATGCGGCTATCTAACCCCTGATGAGATCCTTGAGTACTGCTGTACAATGAGAGTAGCTATATTTTCCTAATCTCATAAGCATACTCTTAAATCAACTGAGAATATTCAGACTAAATTATTGTTTTTACTATGCCGGAGTCCATGAAAAAACATATACCCACATCATGTGCCCAGCTCTTCTCTGGTTTGTCTCAAGAGAGAATACCTCCCTAGACATTTAATACTGGGCTGACTTGGTTTTCATTAAGCATACTGATGGAGAGAGATATTACAGCTGATTTCCTTTGCTTCCAAGACAAAATGCCAAATGAGTTTTATGTTTCAAAGGCCGTGTCTGATACGTACCTTGTCTCAGTACTCCACCTTGGAAACCAGTAATTCTCAGAACCACACATGCTCCCCCACCCCCAACAGTATTTCACCCTCAGAATTAGTCTGTGACTCACACCTGGTTTTGCTGAGTGCCAGCTGTAAAAAAGACAAAGTTAATGCTGCTGTTCCCATACGTGCTTCTGTAGGGAATAATGCAAGTTAAATAACTATTCTGTGCTGATGAAACTACAACACGTTTCAGGACTCTACATAGTTAATTTTTCCTCTAAAGGATAGTGCTATGACAATGATTCAAGAGATTAACTTAAGGAGCATCTACAGGTTTTTTCCTACAATAGCASAGGCCTTCTGGGAATACTGAATCAGAGTTCAAAACTGGAGCCAGGCTGCTTCATCTATACCTCTGTTACAGCCATTTCAGAGCAAGGGTATCTTTTGACTGTTTTACGACAGTGAAAGTCTGCCGATCTCTGCTGCCATTCCAGTTTTCACTTGTTCTGGTTTTAAAGTGTCCATAAGCAATCTTTCCACCAGTTTTAATCAGACTAGAGAGCTCCCTGTGAAAGCAAGTCATTTTAAGATATGCTTTAAAGTATGAGAACATGTTAAGATGCCTGTTCATATATGGCCATTAAAGCTATTAAATCATCCTTAAATTATAATTACATCAATGTATTTACAATTTGATGTTTGGTAAAATTACGGCCATACCATTTGTAACAGGCATAATGACCTAATTGATCAAATATCTTTTTTTTTAATTCCTTAAAATCAAAAGCAATATGGCATCCAGCCACAGAACAAAGTGTCCCTGAGTACAGTTTCAAGGCCAAATAAGAGCTAGTACGTATGTAAATATGTGCAAATAGGAGCCCACTATTCAGTTGTAAAAAGATGTATCCTCAAAAAAAGGTGACTAAAAGTCTGTACATGCATCACTCAGTAGCACAAATTGACAGGAATGTGCACAGTACAAATGCTACTTACATCTGCATCACTTTCAAGATCTCTCACCCAAAATAAAGATTTTTTAATATACAATATTTTTATATGTAACAATTTTTTATATGTAACAATTTTTTATATGTAACAATTTTTTATATTTTTTATATATAAAAATAGAAGAATCAGCTGCCAGAGATTCCAATCTTGCAGTCATCTTCTCTCAGCAGACTTTAAAGGTTTCCCATGTTTTACTGTGTTTAGAATTCCTTTATACTCATAATGAAACACACAGATACAACAGTTAAAAACACTGTTTTATTTCTCTAAGAAAGCTAACATATTTAGCAAACACCTTGTAATTTTATAATGAAAGTAAGTTTCCCACACCCATACAATCAATTCCACAGTACTATCAGCAGCACATGAAGAGTCATTGTAAAAGAAAAATAGAAGGCTATGCTGTACATAGCACATTATAGGGTAAAATGCAAATTTTGGACACAGTGAAGTATAGGTTTTTCTGCCCTCATAGCAAAATGTAAATCCCACTTCCTTAAGCCCATCTTCCCACAAATGAATAAAAATAGAGATAACCAAAAGCTAGTTCCTGGTCAGCAAGAGAACAAACTGATAGGAACTTCGGTAGGTTTTGCAGGAGAAAAGTATCATGCATTTACCTAATAAGACTGGATCTTTCTGGACTTGCAGATAGCTGTTCTTGAAACCTGAAAGGAAAATAATACTCTAGTTAGTACATGTATATAGCACCACCAACACCAAGTATGCTACAGCAACATAAGCAACTTACAGTATAAATGCATTGCACTTGCAGCACTTTGATGCTCATCTGCTCCCCTGCACATTCATGTTAGCTGTATGTGAAGAATGAGAAGTTCCTTGGAATGAATACCATCCCTAGGACAATAATTCTGACAGAATACGAGTCACTGATGTTACTGTTTATATTACTCATTTTGGCTCTGCAGAGAAAAGAAGATAGAAAGGGACCATAGGTAAAAAGAAAAAGAAGAATCTACTGTTGTGTTCTTTGCCCCTTTCAGCATTTCCCCAAAACAGTGATACAACATGTGTCAGGTAACAGGTTACAAAGGTCCGGGCACGAAAAAAACAAAGGAATAAAAGCAAAATTCACAAGCAAAAACTTAACTTACCAGCGTTTCAGTATCACTCAGGTTGTCTGTGTAACATTTTGGTACATCTCAGTCTTCCAGAAGTAAGCTGTTGAAGATACTTGACTGTTCCAAGTTGYGGTCAGGAGAAAGAAATTCCTGTTTTCTTGAAGAGCCCCTGACGTGCACAGAGGAGCTCCCACACAGTAAGATGCAGGTGCCTGCTCTGCTTTTATGAAACTAGTTCTCKTAGCAGCCCACAACAGGTCTTTGCCTTGAACAAAGCTGTGTCTGCTATTGAACACATACCCACTTCTAATATATGTTGATTGTCAATTAACTGTTTCAGAAAACAGGATAAAAGTGGTGATTTTACCACGAAATTGTTGTATGAGGTTATGCAAAAAACATCAAATACTTGGATAATCATCTTTCACACATCAATAAAGTACCTGGATTCAGCACGGTACTTGGTTCCATTCATGATAATTGTAGGCTACCGCTGTTACAAGTTACTTCCAATATTGCATAATCTTCTCTAGAGCATGGTACCCGCACACTTAATGTCAAAGCAGAAAGGTGTATTCTTAGACATATAGCCAAATGCTGAATTCCATCAGTTCCTTGTTTTTTCTGTTACGTTACCCTGTTATTATGTAAGATAATTGCCTGGGCTGAGGTAACCTCTCAAATTCTGGCTACAGTAACACATCAATCACAAGAGGAGACAAGCTCGTACGATAGCAAATGAAAGTAGTGGATTGTTCTACAGCTGAAGAGTAGAAATATGACACACCACAAGTTCCAAAGCTGTAACCTAAACAAATGCATTTCCAACATATTCCTGTTAAGCTGACCATTCATATCTGTGCTCCATACACAATAAAGACAACTTACACATTGTGCAGTTACAGATGACAAAGAATTGCCTTTTAGATGTGTGTAGCAAGAAACATGTTACTGAGCCAAACGTCGTAATGAAAATTCTTAGATCATTTTCCAGAGGAAAAGAATTCTTACTTTGAGAGTTTTTAAATCTTAACAAGAAATTGAGGATGACAAGGTATACAGAGACACTTCAGTCTATATGGTGGGAATCTGTGTAACTGAATCAAGAGATATAGATCAGATTACACCACACCAAAAGATCATAAATGGAAAGAAAACTACATAGTTTAACTCATTAACTCAAAGATGCCTTTGTCAAATTTCAGGGCTACTTGTACAATATATTAATTTATTCAGAGCATTCTCATTATATTGTCATTCACTTATATGTCTTATAACTTACTATTTTTACAATACAGGTTGCACATCACTTACATTCTATTTCAGATTAATAACAGTAAATACTTATTTCTGAGGCAGATGCAACATGTCAGGACAGGATAAACCAGATACACAACATGGCCCCTTTTCACAATTGCAATGAAACTTCTTCACTTTTAGGAGGGTCAGGAACAGGTTGCCTAGAGAGGTTTTGCACTCTCCATCCTTGGAGGTTTTCAAGACTAGACTGGACAAAGCCCTGAGCAACCTAGTCTGACCCCAGAGCTGACCATGTTTTGAGCAGGTTAGACTAGAGACCTCCTGAGGTCCCTTCCATCCTGAGTTACTCTTGAAGTATGCCTTGAAATATAAGCACATATTAATAATCTACTTAGTGATTTCTCTTTCCCCACATAAAAAGCAACACTGAAAACAATACATCAAAATTATTAGGTAAGGGAAAGAAAAAAGGCAAAAAAAMCCCAACTCTTTTATAAATACAACATAAATGATTGAGACTATGATCTTTATGACTTCTCTTAAAGACTTAGATATCCTTTCCTTTATAAACATATTCTTTCACAAAACATAGTTTTGAGGATACTGAGAGTAATAACTATTATTTGCATTTAATTTTGACTCAGAAGAAATGCACATCATGAGAAAGGTTATCTAAGAGTTAGAATTTTTCATATATAAAAGATAACTCTTGAATTTCCATCCAAATATTTTTGGACAGTGTGTCAAATACATATTGAATACTATGAGTGGCATATGTATCAGGAATATTTCTAAAACTAGAATAATTTCCTCGTGTAGTATTCCTTTTATGACTTGCACACCAATGCAGTGCCTTAGCAAATCTGCAATCGGATTCTTTCACATCAATTATAGTAGCATTAGACTGATAGAAGATGATAACTAATTCCCCTATAATTGCCAAAAGTTGGATAATACTATGACTGAATTCTTTTTAAATGAACTACTACTACTGTAAGAAATACTAACTCTGAACTCTCTATACAGATTTAAGACATAGGAAAATCGGACTGTATCCAGTAACAGAAAGCAACTTATATTTTCTAGACACAGGTGGAATTTGAACAGTCTGAACTACCAGTACCAAATAACATGAGCAACTGAACAAAATTCACTTTGTTTCACAAAGCTTTCATCATTAGAAAGGTGCAATATACTGATCAAAGGAATGAAAAGATTGTGATGTTTAACTTTGCCAATGCTTCTGCTAATTCAATTTCTTCTCTGTTATTCCACCAAAGTAAAATAATGTTTCCCAGGCTTGTCTATTTGAAAAGTCAACCCTTCTTCCACCCAAACCCAATGTCATAATCAAAACAAAAGATTATCTTATTCACTCTAGCTTCTATTTGCTGAAACAGAAACAATGAACTTGTTTTCCTGTTCAGTGACCAAAAATGAAATATTTTGCATTTGAGCATCAGTAAGAAAAGTA
The DNA here is from genome assembly GCA_030449065.1 of Oceanodroma leucorhoa. Lineage (NCBI taxonomy): Eukaryota > Metazoa > Chordata > Aves > Procellariiformes > Oceanodroma > Oceanodroma leucorhoa. Next base: position 1,482,798 of record JASVER010000124.1, on the reverse strand, counting down.
AAGGAAATTCAGAGTTTGGGAAAAACAAAACAAAACCACCCAAACAAAAAAAACTCAACCCTGCTGGAGAAAACAGATATTTCTTCTCTTCAATAGGAGCCACTGAGGAGGGCTGAGCTCACATTTGAGCGATGAAGCTCCAATTCCTACTCTAGAAACTTATGCCAAATGGAACACTGTCAATGGAAAGTGACACAATACAGAGCACACTGAAAGCCTGGTCATCCGGCTTGTCCCTCAAGCAGCAAATCGAATTCTCTTCAAACAGACGAGGAACCTGAATGAGCATTTTTACATCTCACCCAAGTCTCTGACTACTGTCAGTGGGGAAAGAAAGGATACTGCTTCCCAGTGTAGGGTATGAGTTGACCCTGTTTTGTAAACAGGTCAAAACTGTCTGTCAAATTTCATCTGAATCCACAGTTTTATGAGGACTCAAATGTGCATTTTCTAGTCCTTCCCCCACTGAAGTAATTCAGCGTTAGCAAAACTATTTGAATTGCTGTTATCAGTGGCCAAATGCAAATACAGATCAGACGGATAAGAGACTCAAACAATTGCCTTCCTGTTCCTAGACAAAAAAATATAATAAATTCATTCTTTAGAGGTATGTAATCTAATTTGATGAACCAAGGACAATTACAGTTACCCAAGAAAGTACTTCTCATTGCTGAAACATCCTCATGAGTAAAAGAATATCTGAAGCCACATATAGTACTGCTTATTATTTAAATTCCAAAAGCTAAGGTATCCAGACAGATGTTTGTCTTGGCCCTTAAGATTAAGGATAAACAGTTAATAAACTATTTTTTGGCTCAATATTTTCAAACTATTTCTGTGGGGGAGAACCATCAGACAAAGGGGGTTTGGCCATTAGCTACATCTTCATGAGTTTCTCAACTGACTCCTCTCTGCTGCTTTCTCTCCAAAAGACATCAGGAACTGACTATAATTTGATCAATGGGTAAAAGGTGAATCAATGGAGTATATTTTGATTTCTCAATGAAAATGAATTGATACTTATTTTCTGTAAAACAGCGAGAGAGATGCTGGGAAAAATATCCCAACTATCTTAGGAAATAAAATGACTGTAAAAACATATTTCAAATCTTTTCACAGGTATGTGATCACTACGAGATAATCAGTCTCTGTTCCCTTCTAAAGCATAAGACCTGAGGTCAAGTGATTACAGCATCTGATAAACATTATTATTGCATAAAAGCTGTACATGTTGAAGAAATTATTTCATTTTGAAAAAGATAATTGACTACTTAAGTAATATGGAGGATAAGCCATTATTAGCTTTCAGCGCCACTTCCATCACTTAAAATGATTAAAAAAMCCCATATTTTTAAAAGAATAACGTAACCTTTAGAAGTTTTTCTTTTGTTTTAAATCCCTCCTCTCATTTTGACTTCCCTTCAAAAGACAACTTGAGACCTAACATGTGGACACAGTAATTTCACTCAGTAATTTTGTTTTCCTTGGGAGAAGAAAGGATGGTCTTCTCTCCTCAAAGGAAAAACAATTTTAAGTTTTTCTTCCCCGAAATGCATAGTGTATAAGAATTGCAAAGTGAAGGAACATTTCTCTAAATCAGTGAATGAAGTAAAATGACAACCTGCATGGGAACAGGGAAAGAAACCACCAAGGATTCTTTATTTATTTACATAAAACTTTCCACATTCAAGGTCTCCTAGTACAAACAGGAGATAAACAGATATCTAATAGATAATTAAATAAATTGTAGTAACTCTGAATTTGCCACAAAGTGTTTTAGTTTTGTCATGAGACATTGATTTAGTTGAATAAAACTCCTGTCAAAAAACGTAGATTGTCTGGGATTTTTTTAAAAAGCATAGACTAAAATATATTTGAAATTTGCTCCTCACAGGAAGCCTCACAGATATTCTCAGTTCATCATTAATTGGACACATCCAAAGAAAAAAAAAGCTTAAAAACTGCAATTGGACTTAGCATACATATGAATGCTGAAACATTTCATTCGTTCACAAAAAAATAAATGTACTAATTACACCTTACCATTTCTATCTGCAAGTGAGACACAACTGCCACATACAGAGGTGGGAGTAAGTGCATTATTTACAAATAGCACTTTGTTATTTAGGTCATTTCACTGAGTCTCGAAAAAAACTTCATTTAGCACTAAACTCTGCAATCCAAGTAAGCCACGCATTACAGAGAAGCAAGACACTGTATGTCAATAATGGTTTTGGTGGTTAAAAAAGGGAAAGAGGGAGGTAAGGGATTATTCTCACATCTCACTGCAAAGTCAGTTATGTTAGCTGTTATAAACCCAATGCAAATAAACCTCACAAGAGTCCATAAAAGCTGTAACACAACCTACAGCTGTCACAATGATAGAAAAAAGTATGACAATTAATGTGTCATTAGGCTGAACCCAAGAATTACTGCCACCTTAACCCAGTGATCGGAAAATTGCTGGTATTGCCACTTCAAAACAATGGATACTTATTACCAGGAACAGCAGCGTCTGATGCAGCCTGACCTCTTGCTGGCAGGAAGACGACGCATGCCAGCACTGAGCATATTTTTTCTGCCCCTTTGGGAGATCTGTGTAGTTTCAGCTGTGATTCTACAGTTAATAAAGATCGGGTCCAACACTTAGAAGCACCAGGCAGCAAGTGAAAAATCACAGGTAAGCAAGCTACTACTCAACTAAAAGCAATTGCTTTTGTGTCTAAAACAAAATAGGAGAACTTGGCAGAGCAATGAATATTACTGATAGACTCAACATACACCAGAGATTCTGCTTGAATTGCCTACTGACTGAATCAAGGCTTTAAACCATTTTAAGTACAGCAAAGTACTCCAAGGAAAATAATAAACTATAATCTCAGATCACACACTATATAGACCTATGATATGTAACAATACCACAGATGTCCCTTCCAATAGCACTTATAAATACTTCTTTTTCTTGAAGAAATCACCAGTTGTAAGGTGTTTGAAAAGAATACTAGACCTACAGAAAAACATTCACCTAAAGTATGAGAAGTTAGAACAGAGATCCTACTACTCAGTTTAGTTAAAAAAAAAAAAAAAAAAAAAAAGTGAATATTTACCTTGTAGAATCCATACCTTCTGGAAACAGGACTGGAAAGTGCCGACCCATCGGCTTCCCACACCTCCACATAATTTATTGCATATAAGATTATCAGAGTAATTGTTAGCAATATATTCTTTTTTCTTGGAGGGCATCTTTCTACAGTGTCAAAGATGCCTTCATGGACATTAGCTTTTCCCCAAATCTTTAGCAAATGAACCTTGTGTTTTCTGACTATGGACTCTGACCTGGGCCCTTTTTGTTTCCAATAATCCCTTGACAAAAGGCAGGGTTATGTGCAATAAGGACAAATGTACTCTAGCTCAGACTGGATATGAAAGGCAAAATGCTTTCTAAGTTTTAAAACCATTTGCATTTTGTCTCTATATCTTTATGATTCTATATATTCTCCATATTCAACTGTAGAATGATAAAAAAAAAATGAGCTTGAAGCTATGAATTTCTCTGTGGAAATCTACATTGCCTATATTGTCCGGTGTTGATAAGCAGAGATTGGATATTAGTATCTTGGATTCCCTTTTAAATTTAACTCCAGGTTGCTTCAAAGCATTAAGAAGCTGTCACAGAGTTTCTGTATAATTCTTTGCTCATTTAGAAACAAGATGATGTACTGTTTGCATTATGAGAGCTTCCAAGATGTAGACTGCTGCAAAGATGCACCGAGAATATACTTCCTTCCTGCCTACCCGTAGGGTAATATATCTTGGGTGTTACTTGAGTTCCAGTCTGAAAGTCTGACCCAAGTCCCCGGTTGGGGGAGGGGTATCAAAACCGTACAAACACTGGTTCACTTGTATACAACCTGCCCCGATCATATGTGCTGATGGTTAGYCTAAATTTCCTTCCTCTCTTCAGACTAGCCAGAAGAATCATCTACTGTTGGGGTTCTTTTAGCCCTTACTGAATCATCCTATCTACACACTGAAGAGGAGTCAAGGATTTCCTGGCCATTGCCAGTGTGCATTATGCCACTGAAGTGATACCTCTTTTCTTCTCTTCCTCACACACTTGAGACTAAATTACTAAGGACAAATAAAGAACAAAGTACCTGTCCCAAAGAAGCCACTATAAACTGATGTTGCTGAAATGGTCAGCGTGTGGGTACAGAGGTGGAATTCATCACTGTTTGTTAATCTATGTCTCTTCCCCCCGCAAAGTGCTGTACAGGTTGAATCGACATAAAATCCAAATTAAGACATCCAAACATATAGATGATGAACAAGGAGGAAAAGGGGCACTTTGATAAGGTCAGCTTCTACTGACAGAGGAATATCCTCCCTGTGCAAGAGCCACTATGCAAAACAGACTTAGCTGAAGGGACAAAGGGGACGGGACACATGCTAAACCTGATAAATGGAAAGAAAAAAAAAAAAATGAACCACTATTAAGATTCTAACCTTCAGTGGCCCAAAAGTCATGTATTTAGCTTTCCACTTACTGTGCAGTTGTTGGAAGTGACAGGTTCCCATGGTATCCTCCCTTGCTGAACACCCCACTCCCTGGGGGTCGGCGGAGTCTCCTGCCTGGCATCAAGCACATTCGCCTCTAACCCAGAAAAGCCTTGCCTGGTTGGCTCCTGGAGTTCTACCATTTGTCCTGTGTGACCTGATTACAGCTTTGATYGATGGCCAGAGCAGCCATCTGCAAAGTACTCAAGGCTTCAGCAAAAGGCATCTTTGATTTCTTTTTAGTGYCTTAAATGTGCTTGTAAAGTCACCTTGAGCACACAAAGATGACTTCTGCTTCTCTTGTTGATGAGCTTTCAGATGATCTGATTAGAAAGTGTTTGATACTGGGCTGCACTGCCACTGGGAGGAATGATATTCTTTCGCTTCTGTTCTTTCTGGCTTTTGCTAGATTCTGTTATCGAATGGAAGTTTCTCACTTATCTCAGCGTGCTTCTGTGGCCTTTTTGTCATGAAACAGAACAAAAAACCTAATGATTTCTGATCCAAACACCCCAGGCTGTTATATAAATGAAATATCCTGAAAACAATTATTTCTCATTCGTCAGCAAAGCAGTCCTTCCTCCCCATCTGTGCGCACTGTTCTGACTCTGCCCTTTTTCCCTGGTCAGCATGTCTGAATGGCAAGCTCCCTTTTGCTACGGCTTCAGACAGCAGGGCTTTAATGCACTTTTTTTAATGCCACATCTTTGATACACTATGGAAAATGTTTCTGAGAATATGCTTTTAAGGAGAAACWCAGTGCGTTCTTGTTTGTTCCAMAGYAACAAAGAAATGGAAAAAAAMCCCAACCCAGTCACAAGGCAGGCAGTTTCTAAATTATACCTCGGTATAACATAAATATAGCTATGCCAAACACATTATGGAATGAGATAAGAAGGAATTGAATTTTTGTCTTTATGTGGCACTACATAATTGAAGTGGACAAAGGTCCAAATGTACCAGATGAATCTTGAATGATTACATTTAAAAATATTCAAAAGAATCACAATCATTTCTCTCTGTTATGCTAGAGGATGTGCAATATGATATTTTATTTGTTTATATGAATATGAAGTATTCTTTTTTGAAATGAATTTTATATGAATTACATGAATTTTTATTCTTTTATATGGATATGAAGTAGTCTTTTGCCTTTGAGCTCCCACTAGTTTTATGGTTGATTAGCTAAGACATTCCTTTCAACAGTTACAACTCCAAAGAGGCAGGAAAAAGCATAGAAACAAAATTATTCTAGAGCATCATCAGAAACTCAGCAATGCATACTGCAGTGGCAGAGGTAGGGAGCAGAAAGGAGAGGTATTTTACTGAGTCAAGTCAATATTCAGCTAAAAGGAAAAACCTCYCTGTTGCCTGCAAGTTGGGAAACTAAGAAATGAATACACAGGAAAAATTATTTCCTTCTGGTATTATGACCTGCTATTCAGTGTGTTGGGAAATAAYAAAAGAAAGGGAGAAGCAGAATAGCTCAGATTAGACCCCCTTGAAAAATATGGCCTACAGGTTTAGAAGCATCATAGCAAAACCAAACATTCAACATGTTTCTGCCCTTTAAGGATAAGCAAAGCAAAAAATGATCAGAGATGTAACTAGCTATACATGAAAAAATAGGATTTCAGTTCTCAAAACTGATACTCTTTGAACTAATGGGGAATAGCCCTCTCTTACACTTTCAGCATCTAATCTCACTAACACTACCTTAAACTGAAATAGGAAAAATGCTGCCTCTTGTATCTTAATAGATGATACCACCTCCCCCATTTCATTTTTTGTATTTTACATACAACCCTTTTCCACCATAATTTCTAATTTGCAAGTTAATCTAGATTTATGCAAATCTAGATTAACAAAAATTTGATATTGGGCACAATTTCAGTGAACACAATGACAGATGGAAAAAACTAACCCAGGCAGCTAAGAAGCCAATCAACTCTGGCATCAATAACAGCATTAGGGAGGGAAAGGAAGAAGGAAATGGAGAAAGAATGGAAGGAYATTAGAGACATTAATATGTACAGAAATGGAACAAAAATCTATCAGGACTTAAAGGATCTGGCTGGACAATAACTCCTTTTTTAAACAAARTATATCTAACCTGGATTTTATTAAAACATTTGATATAGGACTATCTAAGAACAGAGAATTAGTAAAGATATATAAAAGATGTGGAGGAAACTGTACTGCACTGAAAGAATAGATCATGCTCAGTACAAAGAATGATTGTACACAAAGCTCTTCCTTCTCAGCATTAATATTCTTTAGTATTTGTGYGTTAATGAAATTTCTAATGAAACGAAATCTGCAGGCATTGTTAAGACAAAGGATGACCAGAACAAATATAGCAAGAACTGGATAACCTTGAGGACTGTAGCAATATTAAGAACACTGGTTTATGTGAACAGTGTTATGAAATGCCAAGTCATGTGTTCTTAGTAACATGCAAAAAAAATTCTACCAAAAGCTAGAACCCACTGCTGGAAAATGAGTGAGGAAGGGAAAGACCTTACTGTACTGTTCCAGGAAAGACTATTATCTGTGAAAATTATGCAGTTGTGAAGAAAGGCAAAGGTGGCTCTTGCACAAAGGGCAGGATTAATGCCATAGTGTAATAGAGATTTCGTCTGGGATACTGTTATGGTACTAGTTATTCCTAATGACGAACTAGCATTAGCTAATTCTGCATTTCTCTTAATACACTCTTGTATGAGAAAGCTAAAAGTGACTGGCATATATTCAGTTTCGTGAAACAAAGCCTACAAGAAACTATGACCGCTTTCTTTAAATGTATTGTGAAGGTCCCAGTAGGTCTGGGGAAGACATTGAACTTCAAAAAAAAAAAAATTGTTGACACAAGCAGTGAGTACAATTTCATGCCTTCACAGTCACGAAAACACTTGGGGTAGAATTTAGAGAATTTCTAATCATCACAAAAGAGCAGTGGTGAAACAGACAACCAAGAGGATCAGAAGGGCAAGAAACCAAGATACTTTTAGCATGCAGTTTAACCAGTTTAAAGAAGTGATTATGACTTGAATACCTGCATTGAATGACTCAGAAAGTCGCTTTCAATCTTATTCACTCTACCTATTTACCTACCAGCATTTTTGTCTGAAGCTATTCATAAAGATTAGACAGACTCAGGTTTTCACCTGAACAGAATGACCTATATAAAGAGCAATAGTTTTCTAAAGCAGCATGAAAGTGTTTCACAACATAGTTCAAGTATTCTATCCACATTCTTTAATGGCCTTTGTTATTGCAATGAAAGACTGGCTAGCTACATAGAGTATCCTGATTTAAATCCATTTTACTTTTATGATGCTGCAACAGAGCTAATAGGTCCACAAAGGCGCTCTCCTAGAAGCATCCTAACTGCTAYGGTAAATTAAACTCCTACCCTTTTGTGCTGGTTTTGGCTGGGACAGAGATRATTTTCTTCAYAGTAGCTAGTATGGGGCTATGTTTTGGATTTGTRCTGAAAACAGTGTTGGTAATTCAGGGATGTTTTAGTTACTGCTGAGCAGTGCTTACACAGAGCCAAGGCTTTTTCTGCTCCTCACACCACCCCACCAGCAAGTAGGCTGRGGGGGCACAAGAAGTGTGGGACAGCTGACCCCAACTGACCAATGGGGTATTCCGTACCATATGATGTCATGCTCAGCATATAAAGCTGGGGAAGAAGAAGGAAAGGGGGACGKTCAGAGTGATGGCGTTTGTCTTCCCAAGTCACCGTTASGCGTGATGGAGCCCTGCTGTCCTGGGGATGGCTGAACACCTGCCTGCCCRTGGGAAGGRGTGAATGGATYCCTTGTTTTGCTTTGCTGGCGTGTGCGGCTTTTGCTTTMCMTATTAAACTGTCTTTATCTCAACCCACRAGTTTTCTCTCTTTTACCCTTCCGATTCTCTCCCCCGTCCCACCGGGGGGGAGTGAGCGAGCGGCTGCGTGGGGCTTAGTTGCTGGCTCAGGTTAAACCACGACACCTCTCTATGATGCAATGAGTACTGTGCTCTTCRTACCAAGTGGAACAACAATTTTGAGAGCTCAATACACTGTTTTACAGGATTGTTTCTTGAAAGATAACTGATCTGGCTTCAAACTTCTACTCCAAATCAGATGAAAGGGAAATTTCCACCCAGAGGTCCCACATTCTAAGTCTGAACGACAACAAGAGCTCTCACTGAAAAGCAGGGACATAATCTAATTTTCAGTTTTGTATAAGGACTGACATGGGAGGTATTTCCTGGAAATATTTCCCAGAATGGGTCCTGCAAGCATGACAGGCAGGGGATATCTAGTTCGTGAATCCCAAGAAGATTCAGGCATCTCAGCAATGCAGAGAGATGGCAAGACTTTGTTGACTGTTTAAACAACTCTGTAAATAAAGAGAAAGGACGTCCTCTGACTCTCCAGCTTTCCACCTTACCCACACAATTGGAAAAAAGAAAAATTCCAGGTCCTTGCTACAACAACAATTAAAAGACATCGGCATAGCAAGCCACATTCTCAGTGAAAATCTCTGTAAATCTGAATGCAGTTATGCCAGTAGTTTTCTCACATATTAAAATCAGCCTTCTATACTGGTAAAAGGCTGCAGGTATGAAATTTTGAATCAAATGCTATCAATAGAAATTCTATAAAGAACTGGGGGGGGGGGGACAAACCCCAAACCATTTTTAATCCATTCTCAAAAAAGCAAAGTCGATCATCACATTTGCTGCTTGTGTATTTGAGCATAAAGAGAGGGTGAAAGTCAATGATAAACACTCATTTTGCTTATTTTATGCCTGTAAATTATTTCAGACAACAGTGTTACAAGTTTAATTCAGAAAAGGATTTTGGCATATCTTTAAATTACACTAAAATGAATGAAACCTGAACACAAATTTAAAGCATATTCTTAAATGCTTTCTAGAATAGGAGAAAGAAGCTCAGCTGTAAAGTTCTTACCAGACAGTAGCACAAGCTACCATCATTTTGTACTTCAGTGCACAGACAAATCCCACATAATCCCTTATAATACAGAAGTTACTTTAAAAATACACATACTTTTGTGTACTGTATCTTAAAACATGACATTAATTTCCATTTTGCTTGCCACAGTCAACTTAATAATACACCCCAGACAAATTACCTATGGTTCTCCTGAAGAAGGAAATGTGTCTTGAAAGTGCTGATACGATCTTAATTAGAGTGCCAAATAATGCATGCTTACAATATTGTCTTTATAAAAGTGATCATGAATTGTTTTTCCTCTGACGTACTTAGATTCCCTAAAGATTTTTCAGTGAAAAGAGATTTGAAATTTTATTTCACAACACGTTTTATGTACATAGACAGCAGCTATTAAATCAGTATATATAACAGACTGTGTAGCATGTGTTGAAAGTTTAACTACAGCACAAGGGTTGGAAAAAAAACCACAAAACACCTATTTCAGGGACAATTCTAACCTCTTGGTCATTTACAAATGGGAACAAGCTGCCACACAGTTCAGCAGTAAAGGAGGATAAAGAACTGATAATAATCCTTGTGCTCCTGAACTCTGACAAGGCATTCGAATGAGACTTTTAAAGCTGTAAATTGTCCATSAAAACACAGAATAACTTTTGCTAATCCTTGTGCCACAAATTACTAATCCAGCTGGAAAGCTATTTTTTTTGCATGTGTTTACAAGGATCTAAATGTCATCAGACAGAAAGACAACTAGGTTACTAGGATGTTAAAAAAAGGAAAAAAAAAAAAGACAGAAATAAAAACTCTGAAGCAGTTGACCACAGAATAAGTAGGATTTGCAGAAGTGCTTACAGCTCTCAATCTCCAGCGTGCAGTTCTGCTCATCCAGCGGATATCTCCGTAGGTCCATCATACAAGCAGCTGTTGTCGTAATTCTAGGAAGGAAACAGAAGAGCTTGTTAATGTGTCTTGTTCCAATCTTTCCTTGATCACACATAGTTGAAAAAAAGAAAATATATTTCTATATGATCAACTCTCTTGCCTCTTTTTACTGAAATACTGTGTYTGCTGCTTACTTGTAACTAATGCTGTTCTAAGAAGGTTAGGCCAGTCTGGTGGGCAAGCACAGAACTTCCCCTTTACACACCATTATSACAGTATTATAAGCTTTAATAATCATCGACCAATTTATCCTGACAAAATGAAGCATGAATTAGAATAGCAGTATTTCTTTCATTTTATAGTGGAGGACTTCARGCCAAAAAGGAAAGGCTCAGAGAAACATGGCAGAGGAAATCTAAAGAGGAACAGAGAAAGACATATACTTTGTATCCTGGGTTAATACCCTAATCCCTTCATGAAACTTAATTTTCCTTTCTTCTATTCAATAGTGCTTTGTAAATGAAGTATTATTTTATCTTCACGTTAGAAAACAAACATTTTTAGGACCATTTTCACAAAACATTTAGACCATATTTGTGCCTCCATATTTCACCAAACCTACTAACATTAACATGTGTCAATCGTGCCTTTTAGATGTTGAGAGAAACATCTGTACCGTTAATAAATCTTTTGCTGATAAACCTCATGGAGGAATATGACCCTGAGCTGAATATGAACCAAGGCACAATTCTCAATAGCATTTTATTAACTGTGTTCCCGTCATGTCTCCTTAATGTGTAGACAAAAATCAATTCTTAACCTTCCCTCCCCCCCCCGCCCCAAGAGCATGCTATATAACTCTGTAGTAATTAAAAAATACTAGAATTTGGAATCTGCCAACAGTCAAAATAGTATGTCCGGCACATACTCCACATAAGATGAGGTGTGGATTTAGTGCATARGCTGAGAGGTTTCCAGCCTTTCTCCTCTCCCCCTGTACCTGATAAGAGCCCTTCTCCTTCCTGCAGCTGCTAGAGCCTGGTGATTTATACAGCCTCCTGAGAGGAACAAGGTTTTTCTCCTGTGTGTTAAGTACAGCTGACTGGCCAACTGCATCTGGGGAATCTGCTTCCACACCAGTAGAAAAATGAGAGCATCGCACAGCAGCCAACTGTACAAGCTTTCTTTGAGCTGAAGGTTGACCAAATGATTTAGCTCAAATCATGAAATCCAAGATGATGTGGGTGTCCCTCCAAAATGGGAGTGCCCACAGCACAGGCAGGCACTGCCCCACCTGACAGGATCTGCAGCTACATCTTTCCAGGGCGTTCATGAAAGACWGGGTGACCAACAGTCTTCTCAAAATCCTGTCCCCCTGTATGAGGATTACTGGCCTTTCATAGTAGACATTTAGACCGTTCAATGTCTGTTTAAAAAATGTCTTCTACATWCTTCGATCTGACAAGACAGAGAAACTCTTTCATTTGATGGACCTCATTCTTTCTCCTTAACTACCTAATAAGAGTTCGTTAGAAGCAGAAAACTAMAATTGCCTGAGAGAGGCTCAAAATTCACTCAAAATTGTCTCCAGCAGTCCTTTCCACAAGGCACTTAAGAAACGTTTAAGCTATACAATCTTTTCATTAGTATCCTTACTGTCCTATCTAACAATGCTTTACTGGCATTTCCAGAAAAAAAAATCCCTGTAAATTTCTTCAAAGAAAAGAGAACAAAAGTAGAGGCAAGTTATTCCTATAAACAAGTAAGTCCTCCCTCTTTCTTGTCAATCTAGACAAGATTCCTTAATTTTACATTTTGACCATCCATATGTATTGGGCTCTCAGAGAAAAGGAACACCTTTTGGCACTAAGTTCTTTCTTAAATCACTACGTGGTTACTCGCAGAATTGCTTTTGAGAATATATTGTTTTCAATCAGTGTGGGTCACCACAGATGCTTCAAAAGAAAGCTTTCTGGAGTGGACAAAGGCAAGGGAAAAGAATCCTTTGGCTCCCCTCAATGGAAGTCTTCCACCTTTTAGCAAAACCAGATTGCTGAGGAATAAATAAATGTTTGTTGATAGCAAATGCAAATGGAGCAAGCAGCAGCATATATTGTTAAAAAAGAAAACTCTTGGCAGTCCATGTTTTCTTATTTTAAAATTTGGAGGAAAATCAAAGAAATTGCCCTGTTCCAGTATCAATGCAAGACTGGTTATTTTGRGGAAAATTTCAGGAAAGGTGGAGCGAGACCAGAAAAAAATTACAGCTCATGTTTTTTGTTTGGTTGGGTTTTTTTTGGTAGGGAGATTTTTTTTTATTATTTTGTTTATACCCTCAGTATTTTCCTATCTATCTATATATATTAGTCGTGAGTTTTAGAAGAATTTCAGTAGTTCACAGAGGAAAAGGCAGGAACATAGATTTACAGCTGAGGTCTAAGTACACAGAAGAATTGTGGTAAATACTAACCTGGCTGACTACTATGTTTTCTAATACTTTTCTCTGCACTAAGCACATTCTTCCTACCAGAGTCTACTAGACCAGTGGCTTCAACATAGAGACAAAACCACACCTGTGCTATCCTCAGCAAAGTGTCTGTTCATACTGACGGTGGAGCTCGGCACTCAGTTCTGACATAACTTCAGGAGGATTTTTGGATGCAACAAATACCACAAAAGGGGCCAAAGACTGCAGCCAGCTAGGATAAAAGCTCTGCAGGGAACATTATCAAATCATTAAAAGACACAGTGCCTTACCTCATCACAAAGTAAAGAAAAAATAGTGGCAGAGTAATGAAAATGATTGGTAGAGCAGAGTTTTAATCCAGCCAAAACAGCAGTTTTGAATAATGTATTTAATTCAACTCGCTTATTCATTCTTATCCATAATGCAAATGCGTTGAAATAAAATAAGAAGTCTGTCCTTTCCTCTCTTCGGAYGTCCCTCATATTTTTACCCTGACTTTTCTCACATTTATGGTAAAGTAGAAAAAGTTCTCTTTCATCTTCAAAATTATTTAAACAACAAAACTATCTTTTGATAATTCTTAGTGGTTTGCAATTCATGGTGAATAGCTAAACCAAATTACCAATGCAAGAGCATGCAAGAATTACCACCTTAGAATACTTTTAAAGTCAAGACACATGACCTATACCTTTTCAGGCAGAGGAAGAAACAGCAGTTCATTATAGCAGTTAGGAACACCTGAAACAGGCATAAAGCCTCTTCCTCAGAGCAGAGCTATTTCAATTTTCATAAAAGGATTAAAAATATTTTTATGCAGCCTGGACTAGTGCACAAAATATAACGTTGTATTTTGAATAATGTAACCTTGAGAACAAACAATGAAAAACTGAAACCTTTTAAAAAACAACACTGTGACTCAATGCATTACAGTCATTAGGATGATAACAGAATAACAGTGATCTCAGAGAAACACCGTATGAAACACATTACAGAACTGTCTCATACACTAATCTTTTCATCTGCTGTTAAAGAAAGAGAAACCTTGTGCTATTTTACTTTATAATTCCTAACAATGCAAGCCAGTCTTCAGCTTCTGCTTTTATGACCTATATTTTGAATGTAGACTGATTATGGAGCACAAAAAAAAAATTACAAAAACACCACAACACACCCTGAAGCACTAAACTGACTAAATAAAATATTATGAAGTAGACCTAAAGAAAACTTCAAGTGTCAAAACAAGCATAGCTACAGTGCAAAGAAACCTGCACCACAACTAACTTGCATGGAGAGTAAAGTTTGCTGTCAATAATTCAGAATAATTCAGATAAAACTTATTTCTGAGAAAGCTGAAAATCTGCCCTTGTCTCCAAACCTTTGGGGAGGTTCTATGATTCAAATAAGAGCTGGAAATTGGCATTGCTCCTTTCACAGGCTAAAGTTGAAGGCCATAAAGAACTTTTTTATAATACTTCCAAACTTAATGTGATGTAGAATATAATACCCATAACAAAAACTATCCCAGCAGTGCTAATAGTTCTTATTTTTCAGTGCTACATAGGGGACAGTTTTTCAAAATCCCATAGATTTTGCTCTTCTGACAAGTTCAAGTGGGATTTGAAATTCAAAATAGCAACTCAAACAGTTCTGACATCACCAGTGAAGAAAAAACAGCACTGAAAGACAAGAGAGCAATGCTAATGACATGTGGAGATGGACAAAATCCAATTCCCTCTTGGAGCTGCAGTTGCTCTGCAAAGCTATGGGGAATAAGCAGCAACAGAAACTTAYCTCTGCCCTGGAAGGAAGAAGCCCTGACCTGTAATTACAGGATTACAGACACAACAGAAATGATGAGCAAGAAGGTGACAATTTCAGATAGCTCTTTGAGTAGAGTGGTYGTATGAGAACTATATAACGCTCTTAACTCTAGCACTGACAGATCGTAATCCTACTGAGTCAAAGACGGAGCTGAAGCCCAGGAAAACACAAAGACTAATTCTTTCTTTAAAGGTATGCACACACATCCTGTCGAAAGCAGTGTGAGATGCTGCTTCAGATTTGTGTATCTGAAGGCAGACTATGAAAATCAGGAGCAATCCAAAGAGCTTGCAAGGACACCACGCTCTGTAACAGACTGCATCTCTTACCATGGACTTCATAAGAATCCTCTGCACACACTGACTGGGAGTCAAAAACTTTCTGAATTAGTTACTGAAACCATGTACTGCAGTTAAACCCACTGTTCACTTCTGCTTCTTGGAAATAGTCCTGCTGCATGACAGTTGGAAACATCGGTGGCAGCAGCAGCCAGCAGAACCAATTTCAAATACGTGGAAATTTGGGAACAAAATTGTAATGTGATAAATCTCTCTCCTGAACAATAAAATTGGATTTAGACATGTGTCAAGGTTGTTAGACAAACTAACAGATCTACTTTTAAATTAAAATAGTTTTATTGCTAATGTAGAGTTCGCAGAATTCTTCCTCCTTCTGCTTATTCACATAAAACATAAGCTTCCCTTGTATGATCATAGGTTAAGAGTTGGCTTTATCAAAGGATAAACAATAGTGACATTTCTACAAGTCCATCACTAAATCTGAACATTCAGCTACTGACTGCCATAATCTTTCAACTGTAAACTGCATATAAAGTTTCTCGGTGTAGTTTTATAGGAAAAAAATAGCAATTGTTTTATTGATGTTCATGTCTCAGTTTGAGATGAAATGGTATGCTCAGGCTATCCAGAGTCTGTAATATGCTCACTTCTAATAGCACTTCTCAACATTTCATGAGTATTCCAACCTAAGTTCCAACTTAGCTCATTTTTCTTACTCTATTTGGGACTGGTTATCTAATGACGTAGATATTTTCCCCTTGTTTCTGTTGTGTGCAATCTTTGAACAGTCAGGTACTCTCTGAGAGCGCTAAGTGTATTTGTTAAAGACAGAAGGCACAACCATAAAACAAGTTAAGGATAAGAAGATATGACACTAAAGCATTTTTCTAAATGTAATACAAGATAGGAAAAAACTTTTGTAGCTGATAAAACACAGGGAGTTAGAACACATACAGAAACTTCAACCTCATTAAGTTTTGTTGGAATTTATATTGCTGGTAAAAGAAGCATACAAGATTTTTAAGACAAAACTAAAATATATATGCCTCTGATCTTTCTTGGGAAGAAACTCTGCATTTCTCTGTTGAAGGATAGCCTGTTGTGCCATCTGCATGCCAGCTGGGAAGAGYCATGGAAAACTGGAGAATTTAGCTGTTATTTCATGGTAAAGGAACTCTGACTCAGAAGAATCAGAATTTTGCTGCAGATTTCCATGCAACGATGCCCAATTTTCTGCTATATCTTTCCKCATGTAGCTCTCTAAATTGTTCTTTAAATTAGATAGCATTGCCTACTATCCTGTCACTGAGTCCAAAACTCAGCCATGACATCATGTTCATAATTTAAATCCCTGCAAAAAGCACACATCACTCTGCAGTAAAATCTTCTGGTACAATAACCTCAGCTTTAKACTGAAGCTATTCAAGCCTTTCTCTGAAGTAATATGTGCTCCTCTAGAAGATAACACCTATATACCACACAATGCAGCAGCTATGGCTGAAGAGCTCAGAGGAGSACTTAATAATTTTAGTATTTTATCACTGGAAAATGTATCCTTGTCTTTCGGCATTCACTTCACTTCTCCCTTTCAAAAGAAATAAAAATAAATAAAAGGGAGAATGCTAACACACTTAGGGAACAATGAAACAATATGAGCACAATGGCTGAGTGACTCAGTATGTAACAAACAACCTTGGAATAAAGAGCTAGTACATCTCCTCCACTTATACAGAGTTCATAGTCTTTTTGCTTTATGACCATCACTGGAAAGCTGAAAGTTTTACTTTCAAATATTTTGCAAAACGCATTCCTGACTCTGGTTGTGAAAACTGCATGGCTATTTCACTCAGATAATGTCAGCATTGAAATGAAAAGTGCATTATTTCAGCTTCTTTCTCTTAAAAATTTATATTGCTACCAACCAAGACATGTTGCATACTACAAATAAATCATATATACAAAACATCTTTAAACCAGTTGTGTCCTCTTCAACAGGAAAAAAGTTTATCATTCAGGAATTTCTTAGAGGAAATTGTATAACTCAATGCATTTCAGAACATATAAAATACCTTTCCCACAACCTTTTGGGGGGGGGTGTGTTCTAGTAATTCAACTTTATATACATGAGAGTATGAGAAGATTAAAATTTATTGTATTCTCTTTAAAAATAGCTAACTTACATTCTGATACTACATTACATTTAATACAGACTCTCTTAAACTATGGGAGAGCTAGAACTTTCTAAGGAGACACATGGATTTGGTGGCTTTTTAATCAATTCTCAGTGCCTAAAATAACTGGTGCTTAGTTCTACTGAATATGTTGGACCGTAAACGTACCCTACATCAACATTTTTTATTCCAGGATGATAATGATACGATGTTTAATTAAATAATTGAAGAGCTAGGGAAAAAAGGGAATATCTTCTCCACCAAACAGGCACTGTTTCAATGCACAAATTGTGCAGATAATACTGCCCCTAAAAATGTAGAAATAAGGAAGTACAGATTATCATAGGTAACATAGTATGAGTTTTGCCTACAGGCTACCTTTTTATGTCTTAAGAGAGTAACAACTACAGTGGCATTATCACCCTATAGTGCAACAACTTGTCTTTGGAAGAACACTGTCTTGTTTCCCTCAGGAGCCTGTGTCTCAATGTTAAATCACGTGGATCTTAGAAAATAGTGTGTAACCCTCCCCTCCCCACCCTGAAATGTCTGCAGTAGTSGACCCTCACCAACTGCTGGACACARCTCCCTGTGGAAACCACCTCCAGGGCAGACGTCGGTGGTGTTYAGACAACCTGCGGCTCCTGCACCTTCCTCTGTTAGTGAAGAGCTTGTGCTCTGGATGATGAGCTCACGCAGAAGCTGCAGTCACCTCTTCGCTACATTCTTAATCTATACTTTCTGTGACAGAGTCAATCCTGCAAAATCCTTTCTTCTCACAGAAGGMCACCAAGAATATTACTAATTACTTGCCTATTCAGGGAGACATCTGAGTGGAAGGTATTTTCACCATTCTGGAGGAAGGAAGTTCTACCCAAGTTAAAAATTAATGTGAAAGTCAAAACAATCTTCAGTAGAAAAGGCACATTCAGTTTTATAATAGTAGCTTATTTAGTAATTCTTACAGAAGAAGTAAGATAAGACCCCAAAGCTCCTATTCCTCTGGCTTTTGTGAGTCAGAATAAGAAGGCTCATTTTCCACAGGGACATGTCAATAGAAATAATTAAGTGGATTCTTCATAAGCAGAATTACTCTCAGATCCAAAAAGGTGGAAAAAAGTCAGTAAAAACCCTCCAGTGCAGACCTGAAATTATCAAGTTTCTTTCAAGAACCTTTACAACAAAGCAGCAACCCATAAAATTCGAACCCCCACAGAMTTCTGAGACAAAAGTAAAATGAACTCTCCCTGTCCTAAAGCAGGAGTCACACTTCAAAAGCAATCAAACAGGGAGACAGTTAACAGTCAGAATGAAGGCAAACTGTGTAAAGCATAGCAGAATAATAGACACAGGTTATTACTTATTAATTCAATTATGATTAGAAATTTTCATCCACAGAGACTGGAATGCAAGGATAGTTGCACTGCCTATGTGACTGTAGGATTTCAATTAGACCATTTATTTTCCATGCTTCCCCTCTCCCCCATTAAACAATCTACTATATACCTTTCTAATTCTAGCAAAAAAAGCTCACAAACATATAATGACTTTCCTCTTCACTCTGCTCTAACAGAACTTCACCACTGCTAGGAACGAAGTATTTAATCACCTTCTCTTCATTTCTTCCTCTAACTTCTGTCTATAGACAACCTGACATTCTCTGAAACACGTCAGAAACTTTTTCAGTAGCATGCCAAAGTGACTGGTACAACCAACCATGGGTGATTTCCTCACCATGAAAGAGAACGGGTAAGGGAAAAAATCCTCCTCTGAGCAGACCTACAACCACAGCATTGTGTGCTAACACTGGTGCCTTTGAGTAACCACTACTGTCCAGGCTATTTCTAGTGCCCCATTTACATAAACAAATGTTACACAATGCACCAAGCAAAAAAGAGAATGAGAAACTGCCCCTTTTTGTACTACTATTGAACAAGCTGATTAAATCTACTGTAATCATTCAGTACAATAAACCAAATATCCTTGTAATTGACTATTGTCATAAGATCAATATCTCTTGCTTTGCAAATAAACATTTCAGCTTTGCTCTGGTATTTAGGAAACAGTAAGAGACACATATCCAAATATGTAATTCCACCCTCCTGACATCCTTTCAAATATCACTGTAACATCAACTGTCAATAAAGAGAGAATACAAATAACACAGATCATCTTAAAGCTCCAAAGCATCTGAAGTACTGCCCTCAGACTTTACGCCTACTATGCTTACATATTAACACTACTCCTGGCTAGATAAGTGCATTGATCTTAATGTATCATTTCCCTTTTAGTTTTACTGAATGACCATTATTTGTAGTTAGCAAGTGGTAATGCTTCAGCCCCCCTGTGGCAATAAGGGGGGGGGGGTGAAGTCCATGTGATAGATTATGAAGTCCATGACAGGTTTTGCAGGGCTCAGAAATGCATATATCACYGCTACTAGTAAAACAAAAAGTAAAGGAGTATTATATTTCAGTGAGGTTAAGACCGTCCATACTGCCATTAATCTTGTGTCTACGATGTCAATGCATGCAATAMTAATTGCAAGCATGTTTCAGTATCCTCACCTGATCAGCATCTCCAGGGGCTGCGTACAAGGTTTTAAAAATAAACAAATAAAATTACATGTGTAATGAAAATCCTGCTCCCCTCCTCTCTCGCCACCCTCGCTTTTGATTGTAAGCTTCATGATTTGATATTTTCAAAAACAGTGGGTCTCAAAGTATATGAAAGCATCATTTAAAATACCTTTGAAACATTTAAAGCAATTCAGTCAAGTTCACAACTGAGCAGCCATATCAAAAAACACTACTGATTTCATTTTGTGTTCATATGCATCATGGGTGACAAGCAACACGAATACATTCACACACACACACATACACATAMCAACATAAATAATATATGCTCCTTAATCATCCTTCCTTGATGCATTGTGTTTCTGATTTGTAGGGCTTCTCCCTGCAGTTCTACTTYCCTTTTTTTGCAGCCAAATACTATTTTCAATCCCTGCCAATCAGACTAAGAATTGGGTTTCAGTGACTGAGAAGTATTACATATCACCTGGTTTGTTATCCTTGACTTTACACAAATCTTCATCATCAGTAATTCATGAACAGTATTTCACTGCTGCATCATCTAAGTCAGTTTATAGATTTAACAGAAAAAACAAAAACTGACCAAAATATTAATGCCATGAGACCCCAATTAATACTTAGCACTGATCTATACAGTTCCATTCCTAAGAATCTTATTTTTTTACATGATTTCYATCTAATTTCTTTACACTATTTGATTTACTAATTCCTGTAACTTATATAACAATAAATCTATCATCTTAYCTCAAGTTTTTTCAGGTTTTAGTTTTTATAGCAAAAAGTTACCATCATATGACTGGAAAAAAGTAATAAATATAATCAGACTGAATTTTTTTTTTTTTTGACAGCTCTGATGTCAGCACATCATAGCCACTGCACATCGGCCAGTTTCCACAGCCAGTTTTCAAAACAGTGTTAACTCGGGCATTTAYGAGTGTAGGCACAGCAGTACTGAGGACCTATTTCAAGATATTAGAGTGGTACAACTGACATAATACATAACGACCTGGAACCTCTCGTAAAATTAAAAGGGGCATTGTGAAATTACAGATAAATACTTGGGGGAAGGATTTAACAGTTCTTTCTGCAGCAACTATCATGTCCATAGACTAGTTATTACTGAATAGTATCGAGTTCATCATTCATGAGTGAGAAAGCTTTTCCCTAGAACAGGGAGAACTCTAAAGGGTCAAAAGAAATGCAAAGAAATTAGATACCAAAAACAGGGAAAAAAACCCCAAACAATATACCTATAATAGAATTTAGTTGTGATACTGATGTTAATCATGCACCACACAYAGCAAGTACTTAAGACTAGTCTACCTGTACAAGTACAGATCTGCAAGACCTGTAGATCCAAGTACCTTTAAGTGCATTACAGGCATCAGTTACTGAAACCTCACAGAACCGCAGAGGGATAGGCTAAAGACAGTTTTAAGGCAGAATGAATTCTTTCAGTGGCATAACCTCAATTAGGATTCAACAGTCAAATTCTTTAGTCCAATGTGGCTAATCGTAGACTACTTCCAACTACTTCTCTTGCTTTTGACTCTTCATAGGAACCACYCCTCCTCACGTGCTTGCCACGATCTACAGGAGGAGGCTGACGCTGCACTGGTGAGTGGGTGGGAAGCGGTGTTACCAAACAAAGAAGGACAAGCAACTACGCTGCTGATTGGTTTTGAATTGCCTGGTTTTGTTTCAGTGATGTTTTTATTTCCAGAAGATGTGTTTTGGTTATATAAAGCATATCACGTCATTTATTCTGTAGAATAGATTTTTATTTAATGTTTTTAAAAATATGTATTATTTATCAATTACTGTTTTAGTGCTCATATTTACTCTTCCAAGTTACCTAAGCAGATGTGCACGTATGCCAAACAGGACATCGGGTCCTGTACCGAATAAGTAAGWTGCCGTGTCTGACAAAGATGGATAATAAAAATACAGAGAGTGGGTATGCAAATATGAAAAAATGTATTATACTAGTATACATTTTTTCCATTCCAGAACAATATTTTGAAATTATAGAAGAGAAATTGCTCACCTAAAGTGACTACCAGAATTCTTAAAATTGGCTACAATTTATTCCAGGTTTTGCTAATCATGATTTGCATTAAAGTACTGTCTGTAAAACATAGATGAAAAAGACATATATTATGTAAAGCATCCTGTACGTGCACACTAAGAACTAACCCCTACAGATATAAAGCTACAGAACTTCACTCTTCACCTGAGCCCTGTATGTCCAGAGTGTCAGTGGGGCTTGTCCACCCCAATTAACAGCCAGATCTGGGGTTGTTTAAGCAGTCTTTAATAAATCACCTGTTTGCACGGTAGCTACATACCCCATCTGAACAACTATTCCCATGTGAGCAGTATTTAATTGAGGACAATGAATAAAGATTTAGCAGATATTTTTAGGYCTAATTCACAGCATACAGGTTTCAAATGACAGAATCCTATTAACATCACTTGACTTTAGGTAAGGCTCATGCAAGGGGCGGTGGGGGGGGGGGGCCCGTGAGAAGAAAAAAGACACATACAGATGATTTTATATACAAAATGCTACAATGGGGAGTTGGGAAAGGAAGAGGGTCCTTCTTATTCATATAAATGCTTTAAGATAGGTCTGACTTGGACAAAATATGAACAGTTTGTTCTGCACATTTTATTCTTAAACATTGATATTTTTCCTACTTGGGCTAATCTGCAAATAGACATCTGTGGAGAAAACCCATTTTGCAGCTATTTCTGATCATACTCCCTCTCTTCTTTCCCCTTACAGATAGGTCTACTGACATGATACCTAAGCCAGTAGAATTTTTTTTTTCTTTGACACTGAAAAAATAAATTACTTAAAGCTGCCTCCTATCACTTTCCAGATGTCATGCCTGGCCTCAGTACTCTTCTCATCTGTTGTGTTAGGCTTATATCATCAATCCTCCATTTCATATCTGGTCCATTTTAGACACCAAATACACTTATTACTTTAATATATTATTAAAGTAGCAGCAATATTATTTTGAAAATGGGAAGCCATGTTCTCCTTTAACATTTCCAAATCAGTATCTACATTTCAGACCAATTCAACTTTAGTTAAGGGTTTACCGGATGCATGAAAGAAGCATACAGGTTTGGGTTTTTTTTAACAATGAGTCAAACCTAATGACTACAATTAATAGGCATCTAAGTTAACTCCAGCTATCCTGCTGAAATCCACACCATTTCCCAAGGGCTACATCTCCTCCTGTGCCGAAGTTAGGATGTTCAGTTACGACCTTTCTCTTCCTCATCTTCATTTCAAAACATTCATAAGTTTGTTCCAAACAGAAACAGGAAAAACACCCCAAAAACTTCTGAAGTACTAGCTGCATCATACTGGCAAGAAGAATTGAAAGCTTGATAAGCTATATAAAACGCTGAACATCAGAAATCTAAACAGAAAGCTGCATASAGGCTGCTTTTTGATATTTAGTTGGTCCTTTCCTGTTTCTGAAATAATACCTTCGAAACCTCCCAGTAACTAGATCTCAGGGGCTAGAACACTAATCCATACACTGCAAAAAAAAAAAAAAGGAGGTTCCTCCTAATTACCATATTTTGCTGCAGAATATGTTTTTTAATAAATAAAATTTGTATTCATTTAAGACAAGCTTCAGTAATCTTACCAAGGTCCCTTCTTTTCCATTTTAATGCTAGTAAGATCCATCAGTTTCTACAGCCAGTTATTTGCATTTATAATCAATAAAGCTATTAGATTTGGAAGATACTTGACTCTGACCTGCCAAACAGCCTGAGATGATTCTGTACACAATGCCATTACCAGATAGCGTATGACCTGAGTCTCAAAGAAAATCAGAAGAGTTCAACCGATTCTAATCAGAGTTTAATCAGGTCTCTGCTTTCCATATACTTACGTAGACAGTGGGTATCACTTTTAACATTTTGCATATCCAGAACTACATTTTACCACTTCATGCTACAGTGAAAGTTGAATCAATACASAGGCTATATATGAAGGATTCTTCATATTGTGTACTTTTCTAATTTAATTTAGAAAACACATCCCCCATTGCTTTTCATGTTATCTTGGCTATACATGAGACCACCTTTTCTCTAAGAAACAAGTTATGACTAGTTCACATTTGAGGTGGATAAAGAGTCAGCTGAAAAATATCAGTCCTACCCTGAATACAGCAAATACACATTTGACGAGAAAGTAAATGCTTATCTGAGATATGTTGGACCTGTCCTGGAGCCATTCCCTGTATTCAGGGATTTTTTAAAGTGATCATTTTGCTGTAGAAARTCAATCTTTTTTCTTATTCTTTTTCTTTTTTTTAAACAATCTTTAAAATTACTCCCATGCTTTACTTAAAAGTCTTTTATACATAAACAATAGGACAACACATGCTGAATCTCAGTAAATTAAATTCAGAGCATCGGGAAGACATTTACTTGATTAAATGCACAGGTACTTTGAGGTGAATGAAAACGCTGGCATAAACCCACAAGGTGAAAGCATCACGTGCATAGGAGGTTCAGCACAGAGAACCCCGGAGGCACAGCAGTGAGTTTGATGGCTGCTGTGTCTTCTTTTACACATCCTTACCCACTCCTGAGCCCAGGCATGGGAGCAATGGCCATCCAGCCACAGCTCTTTGGCAAAATGTGGACGACTTCTCACAAAATCAGCCTGTTTGGTAGGTTTTAGAGGAGGGAATTTCCGGCACCAAAACAAGTATTTCCTAGGATTCACATATATAAAGCAGGGMTTTCAACACACAACAGTTTGAGTTTGTTCCCCTATGTCAAATCTGGTGCTTATCAGAGGAATCTTCACTGTGAAGAGCACTCAGCATCTTTTTTAAATGTTATTTTTCACATTATGAATGTCCACATGTCAACACTGTTTTCTGATACCAAATGATGGTAAGAGGACATGATAGTTTCCATTAACCACCTGGCCAGAACACCTTTTAATTTTCTTAATGTACAACGATAATAATAGTTTGCACTGCTCCCTCCATGAGGCATAATACTTATGGGAAAGATGTTTGAAGAGCTTTGTAAAAATAACAACTCAACAGAAAAGTCTTAGCAGGGATGTGGACTTCAAGTCAGCACTACTTGCATTATGGGGACACTAAGAGAGAATGCTGTATAATGAAACAGCCACACTTTTATGGGCAAGCAGGTTTCTCAAGTGAGAAACATAGAAAGGCACATGAAAATTATCTCTGCCATGTCTTGAATGGGTAAGATAGTTCTGTATAAGCCAGCCCCAGCATTCTTCTCATTTCACAATACATATTCCCAAGTATCTAGTTATATGCTGCACAGGGAGAAATATCCATGTTTGTTTTTTGTTTGGGTTGGGTTTTTGTTGTTGTTGTTGTTTTGGTTTTGTTTTTTTTTTAATTGTTACAACATTTCAGTATTTCACATASAAACTTACTTTCAGATATTTCAAGCACTGACACTGGCATTCATCACTACTGTCATATGTTACGTATGTTCATTTAACCTAAAGCTAGAGCTAGTGACTCTGCAAAATCTCTCTGATAGGTGGTAAATCTCATTTCTAGCCATAGACCAGAGATTTAGCAAATAATGTCAGCAGTTTAATAACTTTCTTGTAAGGTTAGATATTTTTCCGCTGATGTTCCTCCAAGCTGACAAATGAGAAGACTAAGCATATAAACGTTGGTACYGCACTAAGGAAGCAGGCCTTCAGAAGGTAGGTGGAGTCTGCTTATGTTGTAACCCACATTTCATAGAGATACAGACACCGAGATGATAACCAGYTTGCTCAAAACTGCTGTACTTTTCAGAATTTTCAACAGTCAACAATCTCAAATTTATGATGCTGAAAGCATGCAAGTATGTTTGTGGTGCAGTGGATCTGTTTCAGCTTTTCATTTASTCAAATAAAGTAATTTTCTAGTCAACTGGTTCAATCACGACTGCAGTGCCTTATAGAATCATAGACTCATTAAGGTTGAAAAAGACCTCTAAGATCATCGAGTCCAACCGTCAACCCAGCACCCATGCCCACTAAACCATGTCCCAAAGCACCACATCCACACGTTTTTTGAACACCTCCAGTGTTGGTGACCCTACCACTTCCCTGGGCAGCCTGTTCCCATGCTTGACTACCCTTTCGGTGAAGAAATTTTTCCTAATATCCAATCTAAGCCTCCCCTGGCGCAACTTGAGGCCATTTCCTCTCGTCCTATCGCTTGTTACTTGGGAGAAGAGACCAACACCCGCCTCTCTACAGCCTCCTTTCAGGTAGYTGTAGAGAGCGATAAGGTCTCCCCTCAGCCTCCTCTTCTCCAGGCCTTAACAAGGTCTTAATAGTTTCTCTCTTCTTGGAATAGCAGAGAGCCTCCTAAATTCAGAATACTAGCACCTCAGAGGGCAAGCTACATATCATGCAAAGCCTTTGCATCTTCTGTGTTAGGTAACAGAAACCATGCACTGGGTGCAAGCCTACAACTCTGTAGACAGGAAAAACAAGTTCCTTTCAGGTCCTTTCYACTCCTTTTTAAGCCACTTCTCCATTCACAGTTCTGACCCTCTATATCTCAGGAACTTTGACGCTTGCCAAACATAGCCCTCAAAGCCACTCCTTTCTCTCTCTCTCAGCATCACTCGTTTGTGGTGCAAAGGCTCATTGCTCTCTCGCCCCCTCCCCTTGCAAGCAGCTTCCAGTGCAGAGGTATTAACCCCTGTATTGCCACAGACAATATATAACTTGATAAGGAGACACCAGAGGTAGAACTCTCACTGACAAGAAAAGAACTGTTCTCTTGATTTGCAAAAATAACTTCTAAAGAGTAATCCTGAACTTCCTTTGATTGTACCTGCAACACAGGATCTTTCCTAAACAAAGGAAGAGCAAAATAAAGCATGAAGACCAAACTGGATTGCCCTAGATTTGCAAATAATGGCCAGGAACCCAGGAGTGATACTTAAAAGTAAACAAGCCTTTAAATTATAAATGAGTAAAATATATAAAATCAGTTATTTTTGTGAAGAACAAACCCAGAAAATGTTTTAACACAGAAATGGCAATACTATTCTGTGAAAGAAGCAATAATAGACAATCTGGTGAGTAGGATGGCATGACAGACAGATGACATCAAAGAAGAAATGAAATTTTAAGGAATTTTCTTTATTAGTTGTGCCTAAATTATTTTTTCCTGTTGTTTCTTGCAAACCGCAAGAATGAATAAATGTATGAGTAAGAAAGAAAAGCAAAACAATAAAAAAAAAGCAGTTACTTTCCATCTGTAACATACAAATCACACTTGAATTCTAGTAATTCCAAAAAATGTTTGCAGCGAAACTTAAATACCTGTAAATCTTGGCTTAAGTTTTGGCTAGGTTACAGCCTAAAAAGTCTGTGAATCTTTTGAAAGCATAAGGAATGACTTATAGTTACCCACATAAAACAGGCACTGCAAGTTTCACATGTTGTCAGTAGGAACGAAGATGAAAATTCAGTGCTTCTGGCTGTGATTTGCTTGAAGGTTTCAGGCAAAGCTTGGCACAGGTGTGCTTAAAAGAAGAAAGTGCACATCCAAATTCTGCCTCTTAGCAACAAGATATAATCTTAGTATTTTATTTAAAAGGCAGGTGATGAATCACAAATCTTCATAAATAAGGAGATGGCAATACACCCTCTTTGCATGGTGTAAATGTCATGAGAGGAGGAGATGGAAAGCGAACTATCAGCTAAGCCACTACCATCTGCACAATTAATGTATGTTCTAAGCAACGAGGGAGTAGGAGGGAAAAGCATCATCACTTATGACTATGTAGTCATTAGCCAAGATCCTAATCTTCATTAGACAAACAAATTAAAACTCACCATTTACTGAAGCTGTCACAGTGGCTCCAAAACAATACTCTAAAAATGGTCCCACTGGCGTTGGATGAAAACGATGCATTTTGAAGGAGTAGTTAGTAAGGAGAAGCGTAAGATCAAGATAAACTGACAATCTAATGCTATTAATCTAAGGCAGYCCTCCTCCCTCCCCCCCCAATTCAAGCAATTTTTACAATAAGGAGGAAAAGAAAATAGAGCACATTGCAAACTTTAGAGGAAAATGGTGACTCAGGGGATAAGCAAGCTCTATAACTGAATGAAAAACTGACCACAGAACCACAAATGGCTTTCCAAAAGATTTAGAGATTGTACAGACTTTACCTTAGGAAATG
Source organism: Oceanodroma leucorhoa (assembly GCA_030449065.1). Classification (NCBI taxonomy): domain Eukaryota; kingdom Metazoa; phylum Chordata; class Aves; order Procellariiformes; genus Oceanodroma; species Oceanodroma leucorhoa. The sequence goes on along the minus strand of JASVER010000124.1, from coordinate 1,454,800 downwards.
GCTGAACAGAAAGCCTGGATGAGCACACAGTGATGAGGCAGAACAGTAGAGTTAAGCAAAGCCAGAAGGGGAGAGGATAATACATTTTCAAGGCAAACACAAAGAAGCAGGAGAACTTTGTTAGTGCTAAGAATATATTTGATCAATTACAAATGGGGGGGAACCTCTCACGCTGCCAGCCACAGATCTCAAGTTACCTATACAGTTTATTTTCATTACTACTCAATATTGAAAATACTACAAAGGTAATGCTCAAACAGGGAAGGGGATGGGSAATGTTTTTGCTAACACTGACCCTTTTTGCCAACATCGAGAGGCACTTGTTTATCTAAATGGAAACTCTCCCGTGTTCCTGGCTACAAAACGGCTTCACTAAAACTTTTTTTAGTAGATAAATYCTCTGATGCAGAGCTGACACCCTGTTCTCTTAACTGATATCACACTTTCAGGATGGAGGGCAAAAGATTGTTTGTCACACTAGGCCTGAACTACCGATGTCTTTTAAAAAGCACTTTGAACATCACGTTTTCGAGGGTGAGTAAGAACTGCTGAACAACAAATAATTGCAAGGAATAAAACTTTTCACTTGATCATCCCTGTCAAAACTAATGAACATGAACCCTCATTTTCTGCTCATTTCTCTCAACTGAAATGGAATTTGAAAAGTCTGAAAGTATAAGGATACCTTATTTCTACAAATACTTCTGGTTTTCTGCCATGGGCACAATATTAAGTTTGCTACATTCGCACTCMATTTTGCAGGGGTGGGAAATTCAAGAATATAGTCGTGATATTATGASATATTTGCTCAGGCCCAAACTCTCTAGGTTTATCAGCTTGGCCATCAGTAACATATCTAGCATAAGACAAAACGGAATATACAGATCCATTACTTAACAAAGCAAAACTAAAAGCCATTTTTGCTACTTATTGCACTGACAAATGCAACTTATCTAAGTGAGAAAAACTGCTTTATCAATACTTTTTCTTCCTTTCATAAGGTTAAGTCATAATTATCTTTCCCTTCTTGAAGCTATATAGTTCAGGCATTGCATCTATTAATCATGTATTTCCTAACTGCCTTATATTGATCTAATATCTATACCTTCCTCTGAACGATTTCTAGTAAGATTCTGTAATAGCTATAATGAATAGCAAAGGTAACACTTAATATTTACTTTCATTCTTGACATTAAACRAGTATTACTCTCCATGCCCTTTTTCTTGTGTTCAATTCTGAGGGGTAGTATTCCCACTGCTAACAATCTCAGTGCGTTTATTCAGTCTTAACATTGTTTCTATCACCAGGTCACAGCATATCTTCCTAGCAATCCCATAGATCACAGATACAGATTGTACTGAAATTAAAGCTGTATTGAAATAAAATGAAAAGATGAAGCTTAAAGAAAATTAAATKAGGTGAAGCAGACAAAATGTGACCAGATAAGACAGATGGAATGGGAGTTTATCTCCTTCAATACATGAAAAATACCTTCAGTACTCRTGGAAACAAAATATTAACACAGAAAAAATAAGTAAATGCCATAACACCACAGTATCAGATTCTGCGACATCCCTACACATAATGTTTTAAGATGGTTTTGGAAATAATTAATGTCAAGTGTTCAATATAACAAAAGAAAGAGTGCCATGATATGTAAATGCATTATAAGCCAATATAACAAAAGAAAGAGTGCCATGATATGTAAATGCATTATAAGCCAATATAACAAAAGAAAGAGTGCCATGATATGTAAATGCATTACAAACTTTGGGTCTGTACAGAAGCAGCAGAAGAGAGATGATGACAGGAAGCCTGACTTAAACAGCAAACTGCAGTTGCTGTTGATTTACACGAGTGGGACCCCACATGCAGCATCAAATGGGTACCTACAAACCACTTGTGCAGGGGGAATATTTCTCCTAATCCCTGTGTACGAAGATCTTTATACTCTCAAACAATGGGATTTTCATCTCTTTGGGAACTGTAACTTGTACTCATGCCTCCTCAGATTTTTCAGTTTTTTGGGTGTGTGGGTTTTTTTTGTTTGTTTTTGGGGTTTTTTTTGTGGTTTTTTTGTTTGTTTTTTTTTGTTTTGTTTTGTTTGTTTGTTTTTTTAGCTAACTGAATATTTGTAAAACATCATAACTCTGAATCCTGCGGGATAGGTATCTGGAAAAGACTTCAGGAGCCTTCAGAACCAGGTTAAGTTTTACGTATTTGTATTATTAAAGACACATATAACTACAAACTAAGATCACCCTCCTGGACACCAGCATCCAACATTTTATCACTAACCTTCAGTCTTAATGACATGCAAATAATTTCCCTGAAATTATACTGTGTCTTCTCCATGACATAAAAGCATCTTGCATCAGCAGCTGAACACAGAAGGCTATGAAAAGTAATTAATCTTGACTATATCTTCAGTGCCTCTTCCTTCAAAAGGAAACAAACTACTCAGTTTGGTTGGGGGGGGGCGGTGTTGTTTGTTTAACACACAGCAATGCCTTACACAATTATTTTTCAGATAAACATTTCAGCTCTCAAATGTATTTTCTTGAAGCCATACCAAAGTTATATGAAAATGACTAATGGCATACCTTTCTTATGGCTACTCTATTACCTCATTAAAAATCCAACAGCAACAAAAGTCATCTCCTCTCTGTCATACACGACATTTCTCCAGCCACACTAACACTATGAAACAATATTCAAAGGCATTTCAGGATAACTGTAATGTAGTAGTTGTACATTAGAATTATATGTGCTTTGGAGATACTCTTGTTGTAGAAGATATAAGCAGAAGCATTCAGAATTTTGTTGGAGTGTTTCTTCCTATGCAGTATCAGCTATATTGCCTTGTTAACGTACATGGCTATTATTCTAAAAAACACATCTTGTTTTTAGATTAAAAAAACCAAAAACCACCCCAAAAACTACACAAAGGCTAATTATTGTTAGCTAATTTTTGCTAACATTTCCACCAGTAACAACTGCCGTAAAAACTGGTATGATAACAAAAGTCACAGATAGCAAGTGACAAAAAAGGGGACAGAATTTGTGGTTGGCAATATTGTAATAGAGAACTTTTTTCTGCTGGCTCCAACATTTCTGATGTTTACCCAGATGGAGGTAAGGATGGATTGACAGAAATAATACACTAAAGCAGGTTATAAAAGTTATGGTCCATGAGAGGGAAGCCTACAAAATAAATGCTAGAACACTTGGTCCTAACCATACTGCACCAGTTTCAGTTAATGCAAATGAAACAGAGATCTCGAAGTGTTTCCCCAGCCGCTACTCACCCCTTGTTTTTTCTCATTCTGACACTGAAGACAATGTGCCATAACATTCTTCAATATATACTGAATAATTTTTCCATAAGCACTTTAGATAGGCAAAGCACTGGCACGCAACACCTTCTACAGTAAAACTAACTTAGTCTTGCAGTGGTTTTTAAGGTCTATCTCTACATTTTCTAAGTGGAAACAAATGTGAGCTTTATAATCTCCAGTGGCTTTACAACCCTGCACAGGGCTTTGGGAAAAGTAGGATTTTTCACATAAAAAGTTCATATGCTTTTACATACCTTTCACTTTTCAAGATAAATTGTTGGAGCAAATAATTTTAAATGTCAGAGTTTTAAAATACAGTCCCAAGAGAGAGACCCTTGTCAGTAAATGAAAACATACTTATAAGCTGTAACTATTTTCACAGCATTTGTGAATTGACATTCACTGTCARTAATAGTCATCATACAACAGAAATTATAACCTGCTGAAAGATGTCATGTATATTCAATAGTCTGCATTTATTGCAATTTTTTTAAAAAAGAGTGTTCTCAAGAATTATTTATTGTACCACATGAAGATGGAGAAAACGTAATGATTTCTCAGTTCAGAAGCTGAGGAGGATAATGCACTCTGGCAAACCCTCCCCACGAAATGCTGAATGTGGAATTACAATTCATGTATGAGAATAATTTAGGGACCTGAACATTTGTTCTGTTCYGGCAGTTGCCCGGATATGAGAGCATCCACAGACTACATGCCATAAAGATCTATACGGTATTGATTACAGCCCCTTGAAACATCCTCTGCTACGGAGACAGCAATTTTTGAGGGACCACTCTCCAGGTCACGTCACTGAGGTAATGGCTAAGGTCCTTTTTGTTCTGACACTAGGAAYACGTCTGCACGTAGTTCTTTCCTTGTGATTTGATCTCGCCGTCTCCTTCTGGCCCTGAGAYATTTTTCCCATCTGCTCATACAGATGGCACATTCAAGTGAATTTAAAAGAATGGTTTTCCAAACTTTTTCTGTTCTCTCTCTCCTCAAATTACATGGTTCTAGACTAGCAGAAGCAAGGAGTGTTCTAGGGATGCCTATTCAGAAAGAAAAAAGCACCAAAAGAAAAAAAAAAAAGTATTGCTTTCTTACACAAGTGATTTAGAGGAGAAAAAAAACCTATCCACTGAATGGCTAATGCAAATACCTGTGTTATAGGATCAGTGATAAGCATGGCTTAAAGGTTCTTTTCTGCAGATGTTTACACACATCCCTGGAGTCTGGAGAACTCATCTGGAAGCACAAAACCCCCAGAATTTCTTGTAACTTATCCTAGTTTCTCTCCTTCTAAGCAGGACTGAGTATTGTTCCCAGAAAAGGTCTCCTCAACTGCTTTGCACATTGAGRGCCAGAAGAAATTTAAATTTTCAGAGGAATCAAGAAATAGAAAATAGACCCAGGAGATATGGGAAAAATATTAATAAAATAATACTTGGATTTTAGGAGTTTGGGCAATTCTTATTCCTCAGAAACCATTTTACCATTTTGTAAAGCTCAATAATAAGATATGATAAAACAGTGGGTGAACAAATCTGCTATTCTCTTCACAGAAAGTGTGTTCAAAAATAAAGGAAAGCTTTTTGAAAAAAATCACTAAAACTAGATATTTAACTGGAATGAAAAATAAGCCCAAGTACTTGCACTTTCAGATCAAACATTTGCTAGGAAGAAAAAAAATGCTCCTTTCATTTAAGAAATAGTATTCAATGTCTTACAATAATGTTCATAAAAGTGAAAAAGAAAAACTTCATCTGTACAATCACAAGAACAACTACAAAGTGACTATTTGTGACCCAGAGAAACAGGGGAAATAAAAGAAGTATTATTAGTTCTAAACACAGTGCAGTAACATTTATTTTTCTTACACATGCAAGGCCTTAAAATTTCACTCATAAAGCTCTCTGATCCTGCCCCTACTTATGACATCCATCCAATTTTAGACAAAAAATATGTGCAAGTAGAACTTTATACATATATACATGCGCTGTATTTATATATTAAGATGTATGTATCATATATTTAAGCATATGTGTGTATACACACATTAAACATCCATCTCATTAGCTGAGTCTTGATCTGAGCATTCTGAGATTTTATGTATGTCCTTCCTACAAGAAAATTTCCATTGTCAGGACCACCAACTACCAGCTAAATTAACATGATAAAAGACATTACAGAAGGGAAATAACGTAGACTGCTGTAATTCAAAATTATGCTAATATTTAAATTTCAATTCAAGATTAAATGTTTGATGACCTCTGTTTGTTTTTGGAATACGCAATACCCTTGGAGCATCTTAAACTATTACATGGTTCTATAGCTGATGGAGTTTTTCTTGCTAATATAAAATAAATGCCACAGTTTATCTGTTAGGCAATAAAACTCAGAATTTTTTTCACTTCATTGCAATGTAATAATCTTGGATAATAGGGMTTTTAATGGAAGAGATTCCTGTGACTTAAAGCTTTTTCCTTATTAAGCTTAATTGAATTAATTATTCACATACTAATGATTTAACAGCCACTTTATATAAAATAAAAGCAAAAGACCCTCTTAATACTTATCCCATACTTAAGATCTAATAAAGGAACTGAAGTAGAAAGATATCTTTGTTTTCTTTCAGATAGGGGAGGTTTTTAAATTCCAACTACCCTCCCTCCTGCTGCGGATGGAGGTGTTCTGAAATGATACCATTCCAAATCTTACAGCAAAATGCATCTTTAATCAATGAATCCTTAATTGAAAAATATACTTATGACAGTCAGTGATCTCCTCTTTATTCCAAAAATTGCATCTTTCCTAAAATTGGCTCATTTTGTGAATGGGCTGCTATGTAGGAAAAGTGGAACAATGTGATTCTAAGGATAATGGAACAGATTTGTATCTATAAAACAGCTATCCCAAGGTGCATATGAAGGCTGGCATTTTATAATTCTTCATAATAATGCTTGGCACTTATGTAGTGTTTTATGGGATCAAAGCACTTTACAAACTAATTAATTAATCTTCACAACACCCATGCGAGAAGGTAGGTTTTAGTATTCCAATTTAATAAATGGAATAACTGAGGCAGAGGAGCTGTATGATTTGTTTCATGTCACAAAGAGAGTCCAGGTCTTCAGTTTATATATCACTAGAAATAACAGTAGTAGTATTTCTGTGGTGAATTCCTTGGGACCTTCAATGGAACTATTTGCATGAGTAAGGAAAACAGAATCTGGTCCACACCTTGGGCCAGAGCTGATACCTTGTTTAGCTAAAACAACAATTAATTCACTTAAGCAACACTCTGGGATTCAAGTTCCTTTCCTTACGCTGGATCTATATTCACTGTTCAAGACAAGAGCTGGTATCTGACTTGTCCTGCCCTAGGATTTCCAAATAATGAGATTGGGGTGGTAATGCTTCCTTGTTAATGCAGATGATGCTTTGTACTCAAAATTCTACATAATTGCGTAGCATTCTTYGTGGGTAATTCAAAGTTTTTCAAGTCTTCACTACAGCCACATGACTTCAATTTGAGACAATGTTTTACTACATTTGCTTTTATTTCTGCCCGTTTTCAAAAAGTTCCTGCTTTGAACACCTGCATGCAAGATTTAAGGGTTCTTATAAATGTGTATGTATACTCTAACAGCCTTGACAATTTGGACACAGAAATCCAATTCACCTCATTTCTCGTGCAAAACTAAACAACTGCATGACAGACTGTGAATTAACTTTGGCAAGTGTTGGCAACTGAAAGTTCAGTAATTGCACCTACGAGCATGAGCACTAGCACAAAAAAATTACCCAGTTAACATGATGGAAACACTTGTTCACAGTACTAAGATTCTCATGTTCAAACAAGTCTTACTCAGACACATTACTTTTCACTTAYTCTTTGCAATGCTTATATATGCTTTTATTGCCATATAAAGAAATTTAGTGTTATATGTTTACATGAGAGAAAAAGAATGACAAGAAGTGATATCCAAAATTAAAACTTATACATTTAACTGGGGCAGCAGAAGGCTACCATACCATTTAATTTCTTATTTTATTTTAAGACAAACTTCTGAAACTTTTCATTCAAGAAAACATTTTCARTCTGAAGTTCTGTGTCATTGCATGACAGATTGTCTTTCCACTGGGCCCAAATCACTGGGACAGAGAGASTAAAAGAGCCTAATGTCTAAGATGGTTAACATATTTTTCAAATTGGCATTTAACATGTAGATTTTTGACCCTCAAATTCACATTGTGTGAATGGTGATTTGATGTCCCTGGCATGACACTTTCAACACCTTCATGAAGATATGCACGTTTATAAGGGTTTTTGGTTTTGGTTTGGTTTGGTTTGTTTTTTTACAAATGGCAACACTACTTTGAGATGCTATTGAAGGAGGAAGCTGATATACTAGAGTGACGGAACAGCACATCACTGTAGGGCTTTTCATGTCGCTACAGGGTACCTCATTATAAAGTTTATTTCCTTTTCTCCCCTGAGGCTAGACAAGACCCCAGTTTGAGTGGAGGGCTGCACAGCCAAGAGAGGCATCAACGTGATGGAACCAGAAACACCTGCCCCCTGGCCAGTTACCATGATGAGGAACACAGCGTCCTAAATAACATCTTCCCCCCAGAAAAGAAGCCCAGGTCCTTTTCATCCTTTCTGAAATCCCCAAATTGAGAAAGATCAAAACGCTCTATTTTTGAGAAAATTTTTGCTTAGCATGAAAGGGCATTAAAAACTCTTTAAACAACTTCTGTCCAMCACCTGGAAATATACTTTTGTAGCAAAAAGGTAGGACAGATCTCTCTGTCTCTTTCTTGCAGAGGAAGTTTGGGAATTACAAGGGTATTTGAAACCTTATGGGCAATCCAAAGACGTAATTTTAGCTCCAGCTAGCACAAATGATTTTATGGTCCTGAAACTGAAAAATGGAAATTTACCTCAAATTATGCTTAGGATTCTAATAAAAAAATAAGCCCTATCAGGAGAGGGGGGGGAAAAAAAAAAAAGAAAAAAGAAAAGTAGCAAAAAGTAGCAAAATAAAGAGGAGATGATTTCCTGAAGGATGACTAGTGTGTACCATTCACCTCTCAAACAGTATGTTCTGAGAACTAAAGGCATTTAGAAAGGCAATTGCTTTTTAAACTGTCCATCAGATTTTGTAGATAATAAGCTGTATATGAGACGTTAAATTGCTGAACAAGTCTATTAATACAACAAAAATGCCCAAGGCTATTTTAATAGAGCGAAGTATGGGAGAATCTATTTTACTTGCAACAGCACAAATTTCCAAGCAGCTGAAACTGAGCGAGCAGACAGCAGAAGGCACAGCTGAGACAACACAAAATCCAAGCATCCAGGACTATTTTGAATTCACATAACTTAATGCTGGTAGCAAGAAATAAAGAGAGGACAAAGCAAGACCATCATACACATAATTCTCTCATTACAGGAGATTACTAGGTTATATCTGTGAAATAGTTAGGAACTATTGCTGGTTGCTTGGAAACTTATAGTTGGCAATATATTAAATCTTGGCGATTAAAACTATTGGGCTTTGAAATGGGGCAAGTCTTTCATTTCTGAGAAAACTACTCTGTTCTACTTTCTTCTGTTTTCCTTTTGCCTAAAAAGGATGGAAATGTCATCACCTCACAGGATGTGGCCCCTATCAGATGTTCTGTGTATATTCTATTTTTCAGCGAAAAACATCCACAAGCTTCAGTTACAAAAAGCATAAAACTGGCCTACTGAAGAGATACAAAAGTATACGATACTCTTCGTCATGTAATTATSAGTCCTCAATGACTAACCCCCTGTCACAGAGTTCACTTGTGAGGACTGTAAGTAGAAGCATATATAAGAGTAAATACCTCTGAAAATAGCCTGTTAATGGTACAAAACCGCATGAAACATCTTTGTCTTCAGCCACTTCTTTAACTATATTTAATCCTAGTATTCTAAACTTATTTTCTTCTTATTCTGACACACAACATCTAAATGCTCTCTTCCAGCAAAGAGGAGAGTTGCCGAAGGACAGCSTAAGAAAGTTACACGAGAAGTAGCAATTCCAAATTGGCAAACAGAAGGGTCTTGCTCGTCACCCTTCTCAAATCTTGCATTCCAGCCCTGGAAAAAACCTCAGAAAACTTCCAGTGCTTCCACAGGCTGCAAAAATCAGAGAAGTGATTCTTCCCCAGAATTACACAGAAAAAAACAGAAGACAGCTGAGTTTTCTGTCTGCATTTTAGAACAGATTTGATGTCAAAAGTCAGGGGAAAGTTTTATATATATATATATTTATATATATATATATAAAAAAAATAAATTAAGAAACAACAAATCTTATCTACCATAGCAACTATTTCTGCTATGTGTATTATATAAAGCAGATATTTTAACACACAGAGATTTAGTTAGAGCCATATCTTTTCCTGAGTTCTGGCTGCATATCTTATTCAAGCTTTGCTCAACCTACTGTAAACTGATTGTTATCCTAGATTTGAATCTTGGTCCTCTAAGTTTACTTTTCTGTATACCTTGCCAAATCACTAATATCCTATTGCAAGTCATCTTAACTACCAAGAGATAGTAATTTTCCCTGTAATGACTCTTCTTTTAAGACTGTCTGTTGCAATTTTCTACCATTTTAGTGATTTAAGTATATCATCTATTGAATGTCCTCGTCTTGGCAGCAAAGAAGAATTTTCTTGCCAGACGGAATATGAAAATAATATGAAATAAAACATTTTTTTAAATAGAAAAAAATTAAGTTCAGTCATATTTGTAAATACCATACTGCAACTGGAATGTGAAAAAAAAAAACCCCAACATTTTCCCAAAACATAAATAGCTGGCAGCTATCCCTCAGAAATAAAAATCCTTCTAAACCAAAAGTAACCAGTATGTCATGTTCTTTGTAAAAAATTGGTCACAATTCAGTTATGCCCTTAACTAATGCCCTGAAGCATWGAATAGGGCAGGCTATGAGGACATCATAACTACCATATAGATGTCTACATTCATTATAAGCGATTTCTCTCTCTCTCTCTCCCCCCTTTCAGTCACAGCACAAGCCAGGTGCTTACAAAACCGCCTCCTAGTCCTTCCTGAAATTTACCTTCACAATGTTAGATCTAATCAGATCTGACATGCATACCGTGTACGGGTTCTGTTAGGAAAAACAAAAAGAACAATGTTAAGGGATCACCACTTGCTATATCCAAAACAGAAATTAAACTATAGGGGCATAAAAGAATGGGACGGTTACATTTATACATTACCATTTTGGTAATAAGATCACTTGCAGTTCAATGAATTTGGTTACAGCAATCAAGGTAAATGAAACAGAATTCACAGAAACATAAGTATATATGTGTGTGCAGGTGTATACATTTATACACACATTTATATATAGATGTATGGGGAGGCAAAAGCAAAAATTTAAGACTGATATTTAAAGGAATCTCAATTTAGTAGAATGCATCTCAAAGTAAGAATATGCCACTGCAAGTATAAGCTAAAGTAAATTAATGCAGCAATAATAGCAGTGATTTTYGGAACAGTAATAGTGTACAGGGTTTTTTTTAAATGATTTGTAGAAATTAATATTAAGCAGGCGTTTTTAAGATATGTGGAAATTAACATTAAGCAGGCATTAAATATATCACTACTGTGGACACTTTAAACCACATTAACTTTGAATTAATTTTAGACGAAATAGATAGTTAAAGCTAGTTAAAGCTWTAAAACCGAAACCTTAACATTAGAATCATATAATTGATTGCCACATGGTCCAATGAAGGCAAAAGCAGAACGTGGCCAATCACATAATTCTGTTGTGTTACCAGCATGTGTATTTGCCCCATCCACCCCAGTGCTTGAAAGGCATTTTAGCCAGAAAACCTTTCTGAGACCCACTCAGCTGAGCCTAAGGAGGAGGATGAAGGATCTTCTACATTGCATCACAAAAATTTGTCCATGGATCATTAATAATTAGGACATATAAGAAGGGGTTTTTGAGGGTAATTATCCAACTATGACAGACCTATATTGATATTCAGGTTTGTCTCTTGCCCTTGGCAATCCCGTCTACAGTCCCTCCTTGGAAACAGGCTACATCCTGAGAAGGACAGGCAGATAGAAATCTTACAGACTGGAAAAGAAAAAGATAAAGCTAGAAACAGACATACTTCTTTTCAAAATCATAATAATATGGCCTTTGCAACATGTTCTTACCCAAACAGTGTAACATTCTGATATGCATATATACATTACAAACATACACATACACAGATGCAGTCAAGACTTCTCTAAAATAAACTTAYTTATCCAAGTAACTGAGACCAAAGAAAAACTCTTCATCCAAACCCATTACCTATTGTGCCTTTAAATGTTTTATTTTTCTTTTTAACCTGAATATGTCACAAAAGCTAGAGAAAAACCCTTAACTATAATTTTCTTTTTTTCACTTGAAGAACGAATAGGGTTATGTTCCTCCAACCCTCCAACGCTCAGGACAGAGTGTGTGTGTGTGTGTGTGAACTTATATAAGAGGGGAAGAGCTGTATGGTGACCTGTCTGCTGTATCCGCTCTGGAATGCATCTTTCTAAATGCAGCAAATAACCTCAAGGACCACCTATCACAGGTTTTAGTATAGCGTAAGGTACAATGATAAAAAGAAAGGTTTTTCTTATTGAACTGGCATTGCTAGGTCCCCATTTTCATGCAAGTGAGAATAATAATTGTTTTATTTCTAATAATAGCTGATAACTTTAATCTGACAGTCCTCCCAGGACTAGAGGCTGTTTAGTCACTCTTGCACTAGAAACAAAATGGACTTTATGAATATTCTATGGTCAAAAGCTGGACCTTTTCTTGCTATGTCCTCATCTATCAGGCTTCTGTTCACATTGCATAGTCTCTACAGCAGAACACTCTGCCTCTCCAAGAAACAAGAGATGTCCTTCCCCACTTTGCTGTTCAAGTACATAGCTGCAGTAAGACCTATGACAATTGCAGCCCCTAATCTTYTGTGATGGGTAAGGGGAGTACAGGGTGACAGTCATCTTGCTACTGCCCTCAGTGTACAACTCATTTCAGCGCAACAAGGGAACAAAGGCAGAATTTACATCCTTCATTCCTCTTGTACCAGCTCACAGGGCAAAGAGAACACTTGAAATGTACCAAGCAGAGTCTTAAAAGGGATGTAAGAATTTATAATCATACATATGAGATTGCTAGGTTTACTGGAATACTAGAAAATTATWTCCTGATCTGAAATTCTTGACCTAGAAAAAAATTCTTCTAACACCTTTACTTTGGGCTGTACRCAAGTTCTACAATAGAAACAACATACAGAATCATTCTAAAACCATTTTGGATACCATATTGTGATTGCAAGTATTGAAAAAAATAACTCTGGGAAATAAATGATCAAAGCATTAATAATGTTYCACCTAATTACATTAAACAGCTTTAAGTAAAAAATATACAAGATTTCTCTTTATCACATCATAAATGATATTAAAATGGATTTGCTACATATGCTCAATCAAAAGGAAGAATGGTTTCGCCCAAGACAAGAAGCAGGTACTAACACCAACTCAGCTAAAAAAAGACAACTAAGTTCATTCTTGTAGYGGTCCAGAATATTTTATGCAAAGCATTTTCAGACAAAGTTATCTTATGTAAGTATAAAAGTACAGAGTCTTAAAAATTGTGAAAATCAGAATTGTTAAAAACAAAAAAGTAAATCTAAGCTTTTAGTTGCTGATTTTTTTTAAGCCATCAATAGCTTCAAATTTTGTTTGTATTGGGAAACAAACAAAACCCCCAAAACCTTAGAAAAAGTATTTTTCATGAATGGTTTTAAAGTTTCTAAAGAACACCTTTCTTTCACTTGATTCTTCTACAGAAGAATTTTTTGTAAGCTCTACTTACTGTTTACCAACATTTTGAAAAATGGAAATTATTATGGATTGTTAAGCAATCAGAATGAAAATGACTTGCCACAAGTAGCAATAAAAAGTCAGAATTATTGAAAACATTAAACTTGATATTTATTTCATAATTTATTGTGAAAAATGATAATAAACATGTTGATTTCAGAGTCTTAAATTGAAAACTACCAAAACGTTTGTTATGCTTTTATTGCTCTCAMCCCATTAATGCAAATGTGTGTTAAGTAGTTGTTCTACATTTCACTTTACTGTAAACAAAAAGTTTCACCACCTTAAAGAACCAAGTATCTGTTGTTTCATAGAACAACAACAAAAACTCCAGACGCTCCCAGCCATAGTGCCAAAGCCTGAACTGCTCTCACACAGAAAACACAATTAGACACAATTAGTCACAATACAAATTGGTAAATATAACCAGCACAAAAGAGCAGAATCTGTAAATCAAAATGAATTCAATTTAGTTATAYATGGCAAAATGTTTCTCTACAATTCATAAGAGAATATCTGGTCTGTGTTACAGATCTATCAATGAAATACATAGTTTCAGTTTCGGGGGGGGGCGCGGGGAGGGGGAGAAGGATATTCTTTTTGCATGTTTTAACAAAATTCTCTACCTGGTCTCATGTTTCATAAAAATTACCATGCTGCTGCTCTTAAATTCACTTATGTACTTTCCTACTATAATCATACTTCAAGAAGGCATATTTCTGCTATGTATCAGATGTAGCTAGTTAATTTTACTTCTCTTAGTAGCTACCACAGCCCTTTGTTTTTCTTCCTTTACTTTTTAAGTAGAAAAATAATCTGTCAGCTATAAGAGGCAGTGCTATTCCYTAAATGTAGAGGAAGCTAAGGAGCCAGGAAAAGCCCAGATCTTCCAAGTGGAAGATGTTCTAGCTTCTACAATGAAGGATGAAATCAGCATCTTGCACATTAGGAGAGTGCCTCAAAACCATGAAGTACCTGCTCAGTGAACATTTTCACAGGTTCACCCCCCTTTTCTGGAGGTGAATCACCATCTGGCCCAGACTGCAAGAGTCCAGGGGTCATCCAGACAGGAGGCATCTGAAGCCTGACTAGCATAGWGGCGAGAGCCCTGAGCTAGTCCCTCTCAGTCTCACGGAGAATGGTTTCTACCTAAGAGCTAGAAGCCGCCTGTCCTGAGAAAGGCACTCCCTGGCACAAGGCTAAACTTTATCACCCTGGAAATTTTCAGGTTTGGGTGTGAAAATTGAAGTCAAATGCCAGAATTGTTAAGCCTGAAGCCCTAGGACAGCTTAGGACTTAGTTTTAGACATCTGAGTTCCAATTTAGGTAGCCGAGTTCTAAACAAAAGCCTGTAAAGAGAAAGATAATAATACATACCAAGATTAGTTTTATTTGCTCAGCTGCCTCATTAATCTAAGTAGTTCATGGTAAGGATTTCCAGAAACACCTGCATGTTAAAGTGCAATAACAGAACTAAAGGCATCCAGATCAGTGACTTGTAATAGATGATCTTAATTAGATATGAACTTCATGGTCCATGTTTGTTCAAGTGACAGAACTAAATATAACAAGACTGTGCCAYTTTCCTTAACAGCTGGGTAGAAAATAACCAAGTTAAAAGTGCATGCTTCTTGACATGATAGTTATAGGCAGACAGTAGAAAAATCTCACTGAAAATGTAAGAAATGCACCAATAAAAGTTTTAAGAATTAGCTTCCCCAAAATTATTATTGTATATTATTCTCAATATGAAAATATGAGACATTCCAGATTTAAGTTCTGCAGCATTTTTTTTGTTTTACCCCAGTCAATGCTTTTTTTCTTTTTTTTTTTACCTATTCACGCCATATTAAGTCAGTCATCTTTTGCAGGAATATATTTAAATCCCTTTTTTGGTAATTGCTTTTTCTATAAACACTGCTAAACAGACATTTTCCCCCAGTTTTCAGAACTTCTCAAGAGTGAAGTTCTTCCGTTGATTTCTCCAGTCACCACTCTCCATACACAGTCATACAGAGTAACAACATCAGGCTGAAAAACATTTCAAGTCATACCTCATCTTAGTGAAAATCAGAAAACTGATTCATCTGGGTAGCATACAAATCAATCTAATATTCAATCAAAAATATTTATAAAATATATCATTTAGTTAAACTATCAATTCAGCTGTCATATACATTTTCCCTTTTTTCCTCTAATCCTTGTTTTGTATTTATTTCAATTCCTTTGTCGAAGCAGTTCTAAAACTGCCTTTTAATCCAGAATGAATATTTAAAATAATATTTACAGTCTTATCTGTTCTTAATACAAGTGTCTGAACTGTACTAAAAATGGCAGTTTATCTCAAAAATTTATATTTAAAAACAAACAAAACATAAAAAACAAAATCCCAACTTTATCCATTCTTAGAATGCTTAAGTTAAAATTGTTTCTGGAATATCAGCAGTTATATAGAATATAGCAATAAAAAGAATAGCATTAAAAAAGGCAAAGAATGGGTTTTAATCTGAAGCCATGATTAAAGGACTAAAAATAAAAGACAGAGGAGTTAGAAATGGTTCATACTGACCTGAGTCCATAAAGGACTGTCCCATCTGGATGCAAACGGATCATTCTGTTCTTCACAGTGACACCATGTACAAATGATTTCTTGTCATTCAGAAAATAGGTATCGGGAACCCACAGCTGATCAGCTACTCTGTTGTCCAGAGTAAGGTTTAGAGGTATTACATTATACGACAGCCTCTTATCTCTCCACGCTTGCTGAAAGTACATTGTCAAGGTATAGTCCTGTGATTATAAAAACAAAAAAAAGTTTGCATTGAAACAGACAGCATACATATGCAAAAAAAAMMCCCAAACAAATASACATTTCTTCATCRTACACTGTTTTAAAGGCAAACATTTCTGTTCACAATTTCTGTAAGTAGATTTATTTATTTTTACAGTACTGAACATCTTGTGTATACTTAATAACAGAAATAAGAATACAGAAAAGATGGGGTATTTACATTTTATGAATGACTTGGGAGTTCTCATTTCAGTATTTAAAAACAAAATGGAAAAAAATTTGTAGACGCTTAACCRTCTGCAATTTTTGTAGCACTTTACAAGCCTGGGGAGTTCTAGGAAACAGGAACATTCACAGATCTGAATTTCATCTCATGGTCTCCACTGTATTTAACAGAGCTCTMGATCAAGCCTTGTGTCTCTGAAGTTGCAGCTACTACCCAAACACTTCTCTAAATTAAAATCTCTTCAAAGTCTGTTAACTTTCCCCTGGGCACTGAAATCAATGGGAAGTCTCTGAGGTTTCTATGCTATAGAGACTTAGTCTTCTACTTAATTTTACAGATGAAGTAACTCCRGTTACTTCACTGGAACACTTCAGAGAGCACAATTAAGCATCTGAGTAAATATCTGCAGTATTATGAGACTTGCTTTGTCTTGATGCAGGCCACTAATGTACARTACTTTGGAGATGTTTTGATCTTTTGGTGTTTTAGAGAACAATGTAATTACAAAAATTGTATTTTTGTAAGACCTGTTATACAGAGGCAGAATATTCATTATACATTAGCCTATACTAAAAAAACTCCATAAATAATACACAAAGGAGCTGTATATCTGATCACAGATCACTGGGTCAAGGGCTGTAAAACAACACTGAAGGAATACCAAAAGCAAGAATATTCTAAAACCAATATTTTGTTTTGCTTGTTCTACAGAACTCATAATCAGGCCTCAGACTATTTTGATTTAGAATTCTATTTAACACGGACTTCATTAAATAGTGAGAACTGTTAGCTTACAAAAGATTGCTTTCAACAGAAAGTCAACAAAAGCTGCTGTGATTATCAGCAACCCCAGGATTCAGCCATGTCAGAGTATGAAAGTCGGTATCTATTATCAGTCTGAGGCACTTGAAAACAAGAAGTCCCACCTAACTTAGAACAAATAATTAGCTATGGTGACTACATCTCAYAAACTAATTTCTAGCACTGCATAACAGAGAAAAGCATGCAAGRTATGAACATTTTATTGCATAAATTGCAATATTAGTTCTCATCAGCCACTTTAGATTCTAAAGGAGACACCACTATCAAAACTATGTTTTTATTACAGTTGGCAAAGAAACATTAATCTTCCTGCTGAAATACTTTAATAGCACCTGCCACAACTGTATTTTACAAGCATTTTCATWAAAAAAAAAAATATGTATTTGACACATGAACACTATAYAGAACTTCTCACAGAATACAAAAGTAAAATTGCCTTACTTTGCAGTTTCACAGACTAAACTTWWAAAAAAAATCTACAAAAATGTCCCYATAAGAAATCACTGAAATATACTTTCAAAAAAAAGGTACGTTTTACCTTTCTAGAAATTATCTTTTCACAGAACAGCCTAGGATTTGATAAACACCAAATCTCACAAAAGGTACATGGAAAAGTTACCGTCCTTAGGGAACGCAAAAACAGACACACTAAATTTCTTCCAYTGCTATGCAGAGAAGTGGGATTCAGCCTACTCAACTTCGAGCCCTGGAGACACATCTCTCTCCACTGATTTTAGAGCATCTAGGGCAATCAGTCCTAACCTATGCACATTGGTGAAGCACCTCTCATTAAGTGAGGTGAATTCAAGCCASTGTCAATGGCAAATTGAAAAGAAAATCGAAATCAGATATAACTTTTATTACCAATGTCTGAGTATCCACAAAACTGTTTTTCCTTTCTTTATTAATCAAACTTTTTATGCATMAATTAGGTTGGTGTAATTATTCACTTTAAAATGTACACAGTCCACCCTTAAAAACATGCATTAGGGAGGGCCTGTGACAACTATGGCTATTCCAGAAGAGTTCTCTAGGCAATGACACAGCACCTAGAAACTRACTGACCCTGCCTCTTCCGCCGAACAGTGTGCGCTCAGATGAATCAGTATAAACTGTTTTTCTACAGAGATGTGTATTCCCATGGTGGAAACACTCTTATTTTGTATGCATCTTTCCCCAGAAGAGCCCACATACATGAGCTTCAAAATGTCTCTTCAGTTATCACTGAGGCAGGGAGAAATACATGTTCCTGTTGAGAACAGTTATGGAATTTCTTCCTTGTCAACACAAAACCAGAATGGTAATGCTGTCTCTTCCGTTTTCTTCCTATTTGCCATGGTTAAAGGTTAATCATCTTCACTTGCWATGCCTTCAGCCCTACGCTGCAGTTGCTAATGGAAGCATGTACACCAGCCCGTACACCGAAATCTGCTCAGCTTTGGTAGGGTGTCACAAACATTAACAAAACTGCACAGGTACAAGTAGGTAAACACCAAATAAGTTTTTCCAATTATTTTGCTTCCAAATATATTTACCTGGTAACTATTCTAATCTGATCAGTTTTAGTGATCTGAAATCTCCTCCCCTCCCTATCCCCCCCAGATCAGGATGACAGTCTGCTTTCAAGAATGTTCTGCCTACATCTGAAGAATTTTACCGTTATGCTTCATCACTGTTCTGCAGTATTTGATTCATAACCAGATACCAGAAAATGTTCAGTAATATATTGCCAGTAAGAAAATGTATTAGTCTTCATTATACTAACATATCACAACATAAAGTAGATGAGCTGTAGCAATTGATCCCCTATTATCCTCGGAATSTTGCATTTTATTCATATTCTAAGGAATAAACTACATGTATTAATATATAGCATATATATATAGAACATGCTTCCCTCTTTACACCTCAGCAAAAGAGGAAAAGAAGAGGAGGAAAAAACTAAACATGCATGGTTCAGTGCATAAAAATGAATTACATAAAACTGTAAATTCAGAGCACTGGTATAGCTGAAAGAAAAGCCAAGGCACCAGGCTGGAGTTCAGAATCAAACACACTGTGTTCCAGAAACAGAGCTGGTGTTCCAACTAAAAATTATTTGTCATCTGTTGGCCCCAGTTTTCAGATGTGACTGGAGTTTCTGACAGTCAAAACAGGACACCRTAAATAATTTTTTATAAAACCCTCACAACCTTTCAACTTTAGGTGTTTTTTTCTTAAATTATTATTAAAAAATAAATGTGTTCCAAGCTACATACTTCAAAGTATAAGTGATTAGTTACAAAAAAAAGGAAAACTTATTACATAAGCTGCAATTCATTCCTCAGAAAGGAGGGAGGCATCTGTTTTCAAAATCCCAAATCAAACAGTAATTCAAAAAGAAGATGTGCAGGTACAAAATGTCCCYGAAGTATCCCAAGATGCTTTATACTTTGAGATTAAGAACACGCTCGTCTAGCACAAATGCTACAAGAAAAAAGTCTGTTAAACTCACATTAACTACGAGAATTTTCCTCTATTCTCCTCTATTCCTCTATTCTAAGGATAAACATCAAAACAAACATGCAAATATTATGTCTCTTTAGGAAGACAGGCACACAAAAGAAGTAGAGGAATAGAAGTAGCTAGTAAAGGATGTTTTTAATTTTTTTAAGTCCTTAGCATCCTATTAAATTCACAGGATGGGAAGATGAAACAGGAGTGCATTCATTTAAAAAGCCTAGCACAAGGCAGTAATTACGAGTTGAAAATGAAACCAAACCTCATGATGACTATGTCTGTGTATACCATTACAGACACAAACTACAAAGGTACAGACTATTTACAATACAGGCATACAGAGACACACTATACAAATATAAATAAATAGGTTTATCAGTTATCCTGAGCACGTGAAGCTTGAAATGCTGTACAAAATTTTATTAGTATAGACAAAGTCACAAGCAAAACCTAGAATAGGCAAATACTGTATTTTCTGTAAATACACAAATATTATCATTTGTATAGCCTTCATTATTATTCCATTGTTCACATACATTTAAATTTAATARATATTTTTATTCTGTACAGACGCAGAAATTTAGGCAACAGAAAATGGATGGTCCTATTCTATCCTGATCAAAGAAAAGATCTCTCCTCTTTTCCTTACCAGTTAAAGTTCAGCTTCCCAGTTTTCTTCTCCTTTATTTCACACAATGAACAGAAAAGCAGCAAATACGAGACAAAGTTAATCTTAATGCAAATTTTCTCATACAAATAAAAAAGTAATGAACAGTTTTATTAGTATTAGCATATTTATGAGTAACTTTTATCCTGAACATTATCCTCGTGCAGTGGTTGTCTGCAAACACTTTCAGCTGATAGAAATGTAAATATGCTGGGAGATTTAAACTTAAATTTAGAGAAATAAAATTGTTACAGACAGCCAAGTTGTCATTTAATGACCAGCAACTTGAGATCCAGGGGAAGATACTGCGCTGGAAAGCATCAAATCTGAAAACTGGCACTCTTATTTATATTCTCTGATTTCATTAATACTCTCAAATGAAAGTTTTCTTAAGTCAAAAAAGAAATGCCAGTTTGGGCCTATTATTACCTTAAAAAGATTAGAACACAGGCCTTAGCTAAACCCACCCATGGGCCAATAACTGTAAAATGTATATTGCTGGTCCTCTTTTTATATTAGAAAAGGGATCAAGGTAAAAAAGGAAATAAATTTCATGAACGTTCACAATGWCAGTGGGAGTCTAATGCAAAAGACTGTGCCAGATGTAAATTTTTTCGAAGCATGAGGATAAGGTCCAATGTGAGAAAAACAACGTTTAAAATATAGATCTTCCTTCTACGTTACACAAAACAGGACCGATTCACAGTGCAGCTTAAAAATGTATACCAACATTTGTATTAACAGGGATGTAACACAGCTACTGAAGAAAAGTAGAAGGAACATTCTGTATATTATAAATACAACATACAGCASCATGAGTTGAAGAAGCAGTTTATCTCAACTCATCAGTAATGAATGGAGAACTAATTTGTGGTTTGGCTTAAGTCCACTTCTCATCACTTTCCTCGTTATTCTTAACTTGTAAAAATACTTTACTACATTTCCCAGTATGGCATTTTTAAATAATCTCCTTCTGAAAATGCTTGAAGCTGAAGATTTTGCCTGAATGCTATATTCATTTACCACGTACATTTAAAAAGCCGTCTGTTGATGACATATTTAAAAGTGCCATTAAGTAAATTATTAAAAGTATACATCTACACTGCAAAATGTATTTTAATAGAATATTAAAGGAAGAAAGGAGCAAATGTTAATTCTACTCCTTCCTCAGACTCAAATGAAGTTATCACTGATGTGTGCAGTTTCTACAGTGGGAAGCACACAACACGTTTCACTGCTGGAACAGTACATAAAACAATCCAAAACAAAGCACTTCAAGCTAAAGGAGGTTCAGTGGATTTATTTCAAATGCAATGTCTTTCCCTGAGTGCTGACTAACAATCCTTTCAGTCCTGATTTCGTTTAAAACCAACCACTACAACATGTTCAATTCATAATTACCTATCTCACASTCACATCAAGAAAATTAATACAAAAAGTCTGCTCTGTTAACACTGGAGACACCACAAAGCRACTTATATAAGAGTGAACGAACTGTTGAAAGAATGGGTGATACCAAAGGAGTGTCAAAATAAATTTTGTCATATGCCCTTTCAAAAAAATTTTTTTCACATTCTATACTTGAAAAAAATGACAATGACATCAAGAACCTTACACAGGGTTCAATTTGAACTCTCTCCATCTAGCAAGTCCCACTTACCAGGCTGGCTTCAAGTCCATGAAACACTTCTAGATAATTGTGTCTCCTAAAACTTACCAGGTAGTTTTTCTTGATGGGAATTGTATGATCTAAAGTCTATGATCTTTCCAAAAAGGAAAAGATCCCAACAAGTAAGCTTACCATTTATTCTGCAGCAACTATGCCAGAATTATTCATAGCAGTTCTCATTTCTCAGTTGAAGAAATAAGCAAAGATGGGCTGTTTATCTCCTACAACAGTTCTTAGAAAAACACGGTATTATCGAATCAAGCAAGAGACTTGTATATGAAAGCCAAACGACTATCAGCAGAGCTTGACTCCTAGACATAAAACTTCTTACTATGATTATATGAAATCTGTAGTAAGAGACTGCTTAYCATTTCAGCTACAAGATCATCAATTTGTGTCTCCTCAGCACTACTGAGAGTAGCCAATATTTTATTGTTTCTATACAGTGATTTATATATTGCACTGCGATGCAATGTCATTATATTTTGTGCACTGAAATGAAATAAAGCAGTTAATGGCTGGTATGTTTCCTGTAATGTCAATTAGTTTAGCAAGACACTATGACACTTGATTTTAATTTCTGACAAGTCACCCATACTGAACCATGATACTGCACTTTTACCGAGCCAAGCAATCTGCACGTCATTCCAATCAAAAAGCATCTGCTGTATGTCTTTTAGCTCTCTCTGATTTGCTGTCCCTTGATAATGAGGAAGATTGATTAAAGTGAACTTGGACTGAAAACTGTAACCTAACTGCTACTCGCTKAAGAGAGTCACGCATCTTGATATCTTCAGATTTTTTCTCCTTTGAAAGGATCTAGTCCTCTTTATACAGCATTGCAGGATTCTCAGATGAACAATGCAAATGCAAAATAAGATGAATGAATGCAAACTATACTCACTTTAAAGAAAAGTTATGGAAACAGTATTTTTCTGCCTCAGACAAAATTATGTGCTATTATTATTTATTCATGTCTTTGAAGTAGAATAAAATATTTTAAACCACAAGAAATATCAAAAAAGTTTATTTACATTTGAATTTCAAATTTTTCTTTACTCATRTATCACAAGCCATTTCCCAGAAAAGGGAGAATAATTCTGAGTTCACAGATGATTTCCTATGCAACTGTACAATCCTACAGACCTTCAGRAAGGTAAATACCTACAGAAATCATATTTATATTGCTTTTATTACTAGGCTTCCCTTATTGTAGCCTATTATTAATGGTATTGCAAAAGTGTAAAAAATATTCTTGAAAATACTAAAGAACAAAAAAAAATTARAAACATAACTTCTTAAATAGAGTGGAAGTAAACCAGTGATTAAGCAGAACTGGAGATCCAATTGGAAAATTCGATTGAGAGCAGATGGTGGCCTAAGCTATCATTTTGCAGAAGAGACTCAAAAGCAAAAAAACAGAAACAGCTACCAGAAACCTGCATGTCTTACTGATACTTTTAATGGGGGGGTGGGGGGGGAATCATCAGGATAAGAATATAGTCACTGATAGTGAGATTAAATCTGGCTGAAACATGAGAACTCAGGTTGTGCTTAGATGCGGAACTAAACTGGCATAACATTTGGAYGCATGCTCTTTTTCCTGATGCTTTATAGTTTCCTGAGTTGCTAGCATATAAACAAAGCCCAAAGAATATGTTTAGAAACTGAAAGAATTGCCAAGTTAATGCTGCTCTGTATCATTATAATTAACTTCTGAACAACTTACAAAATCAATAAAAAAACAAATCGGTGTTCATTTAAAGCATATAATACTTATTTTTAAGTATTCTGCAATATTTTTCAAGGAGAATATTGAAATGAATAAATATTCACATTATTTATTTATTTATTTTTAAATATAGTCTTGCTTCCTTTGATCAAGGAGATGTCACTCCATCAAGGCAAGGAGCCTCCAATGACAAAAGTGCCATTAATATGCCAGCTAGCTCCGCCTGCCTTTTCGCATCTAAAAGGATGCATAACAATCCCTTAATTCCCAACTGGAGGCTTTGGTCCAATAGAAACTGATACTTAATAAGAATAAAACTGCTTGAGACGCACTCAGCATTTTAGTACTAGAACTAGGTTGTTTATTTACATCCTTCACAGCTTGCTGAAAGATGAGGCTGCTAGAGAATTTGGCTGCCCATTACAAAACCTGTTAAACCCTCATGAACAGTTACAGTTCTTCCCTTTAACATACAGCCTGCTGACATTTTAAGGTGTCCTGTATCACCTCACTTTACCAGAGTGTTCATTCTCTCTGAACTACTAGCCATTATCAGCAATTCAAAATATTTCAGCCACAWGAATTAAAATCTGAAGCGCTGTAAKCAGAGCATTCTCAGTACTAGATCTAAACTTCCAAATGTTGCTATACCAGTAATTACCTRGAGTCCAACARGCAGACTCCCAGTTTATCTCACTAARCAGACACTTGTGCTGGTTCAGTCTTGTAAAGAAGTGGTAGCATGTTTACATTTTAGAATGATACAGTGAACCTCTTAGCTGTTTTGAGCAATGAAGTAATGGGAACACTAAGTGCTTACAAAACTATTGGAAACAGCAATAGTAATACCCCTGTCGCTACATTAGCAGTGATGACACAATCCTCCTTTCAGAAATACTAAAAAATGCCACAAAGTTATCTCAATGAAAAAGTATACATTTAATTTTAATATTAAAAAGTTAAGAGAAATAGCTGACAAAAAATTGATTATCTGAGCTTCAGACGCTTAGTGCTGTTGAGAAACGCAGTATTCTAACAAAAACATGTGCCTTCTGTGATCCCATTTAATTGGGCAGCCCGAGGATCCACTTACTTCTTGAAAAAGAAAAATACTATATGAATATTTTATTGGATCATTTTTATAGGCAAAGGAATTTACTTTGCTGTATTTAGTTTGCTTTACTAAGCAGATTATTTTGCTCGTATTTCCTTTCAGGTAAAAAGCTAGCTGTCTCCTCAGTTAGCAATGGAGAAGTTTCTGCAAGATAACTCCACAAACAGACACACTAAAGAAAGCATATATATGTATATTCTTTATTTTCCTAAATATGCTCATCATTTTTCTATTCTGCTGTTCTGTTCTGGTATTACTGCTACCCTCTGTTTGTCARATCTATGTCATATTCCCTCTGTATCACAGATTACCAATAATTTCAGGTGGCTTTTAGGTAAATTTTCTGGCCATCAAGATTTTTTTTTTTTCTCCCATGAATTCTTTCACAGGTGAGAACACTATTAATTTTTACTTTGCTTGTGATTTGCAAGATCAAGATAAAGAAAATCTTATTAATCTATGTGAAAATGCCCTTTTGATTGAGAGAGGGCCAAAGGCAACATCTCAGCCTTTCAGTAAGTATAACAGTTCTTAAAAAAAAGATGAAGTATGAATATTAATCAATACTAAGGCAATATTTTCAGCAGTCTCAGCATTACGCAATTGCTAAACATCACCTCCATTTTAAAAACAAAAAAGTAAAGAGAGAGCTGAGAAGCTCAGACTAAAGTATTCAGTCAGATGATTTTAGGAGGCATCAGAGTAAAATTACTAATCAATCTGGGCAACCCTATAATTTTTTTAAAATTTAACTTAAGCTGTAGGTAGTCAGTCAAGAAAACCCTGTTATATTAGCACTGGAAAAGTAGACAAAATCAGACCGCTTTTTTTAAATGTTGCCCTAAACAAAGTGTCTGTTAATATAATACAGTTAACTCATTAAYTCATTAAATGATTGCTTTCTTCAGTGCTTCTTGACACTGAACACTGTCACGTTTTCTGTTCTGACATGGAATGTCCTTTAGCAAGATACAGATTCAGTTATTATTCAGTTTTGTCAAGGCAGTTATGATTATCTTATTTTTGTAACACTTCTAAAACTAAATCATCAAGGATCTATTTAATAATGAATTAAAATTTTAAGATCAGCTCACAAAGCAATGTTTACACTCATTAAACAATCTCTCAGAGAATATTGACGTAAGAGAGAGACAGCGAGTGAGAGCAAGAAAGTGAGTTTGAGGAAAAGTTTTATTAAAAAACCCAAAACATTTYCTCTAAGATTTAGAGTTCATCTCAAAATTATAACAACAACAGGATACATAACATTTCCTTTAATAATGTACTGTATAACTGAAATAAAGTTAGACTAATTGATTTAATTAGCCTATAATGGTCTCCAAGAGCTGCTGATACTTCACAGAAATTTACAGGAGAAAAACAGGTAGGTATGTGCATGACATACTCTGATTTTATTTTTGCTCTATTTTTCTTCTAAATGAACTCACAAGTCCTTCTCCCTCTGTCTCTATGTACGCATTTTCTCACATACTACTACTCATCATGCTAGATTTCTATGCTGTTTTTCTTGGTATTTTTGTGGKTTTTTTTTCTTTTMAATAACAACAGAAACAAAGTTTAGGTGGAAACCCCAAAGACCTCACTTGCTTTTATCAAATGCACCCGCTTTGGAAGCACAAATGGAAATGGTTCTAGGCAACTGTAATCTGCCAGTTATTTTTAATGCCATTCTCCACGAAGCACCAGCAGCAGTTCACTTCTGTTAAACACTGTCACGGATCCTGCAACACTTCGTCTCCCTGGCCTGCTGATTCCAAGAAGTTCTCTAAAACGGTTCATTAATCTGTTAGTGACAAACTGATGTCTTGAAAGAAGCAATGTACTCTGGAGAGTACAAATCTCCCACAGATACGTTCCTATAAGCATTTATATATCATGGTCTAATACACCAGAGGCTACACGCTGCACTTCAGACTAATGCGTTTCTTCCCTGTTTACATAYAAATCTTGTGGGAATAGACCAAACACCTTGATTTAGCTGCCTTTCTCGGCCAATAATCTCTTGAATCCTGTAACCTTMCGCACAGATTTCATGGGGTTTGAACAGCAAAGAGTGTGAGGATGAAAAAAAGAAATAGCATCATATCACGTAGGCCTTTCCCTGTATTTTAAATGCTCTCCTCCCCATAACCCAAGATGTGACAGGCTGCTTCTCTCAAAAATGTCCGGCACTGCAGAGAACTGCCAGCACTGAAGTAAAAGGACAATTTTAAATAAGTACATATCATTTCTTTCATAGTGATGACAAGCCTGTGGAAACTGATAGAAAGTCTAACTTGCGTGACAGCCCAACACTTCAGCAAAGAGAACACACTCAGTAGCAACACTTCCAAGAGAATAAATGATGTATTCAGATGAAAAAAAAATGAATATTATTATCTTCTAGGGAGAAAAATCTGAAAAAAATTCAGATGGAAAAATATTGCATCTTTAACAGTCATTGCACCTGCATTAATTATAYTTTAAATTGTTCATGGTTCAGCAAAGCCAAAGCCTATTGGAATATCTCACAGGGAAGAATTTCCATTTGCCTCTATTACAAAGGTGTATTTTCCTTGACAGACAGAGAAAACGTTATAGCAAAGAACAGCTGCAATGCCCGCAACAACAAAATACATCTAGTCTTCCACAGTCAACCTGTATATTTTATCTACAAGAAATCAACAGGAGATTAATATTGGAAAGACTTGCAGGGACAATGTTGTATTAGTATTTTCATAGGATCATAGGAAAACTCCGGCTGTAAGAGACCTCAGGAGGTTTCTAGTCCAACCTCCTGCTCAAAGCAAGATCAGCTGTGAGGTCAGACCAGGTTGCTCAAAGCTTTATCCAACCTGCTCTTGAAGACCTTGAAAAATAGAGATTTTCCTTTCTATATGGATTAGAACAACATTTTAGTAAGAATGAAATTGATATTTGCATTTAGAAAGAAACTCCCTATGCTTCAAAACGGAAAAATCAGGATGGTCAACCTTAATCTAGCAATGACTGCAATTTAATTTCAGTTTGATTTAAAATCACTGTTGTTTGATTTTTAGAGCCATCACACACTACTGCTTCTATCTATTCTGTTTAATGTATTATTATTCCAGTCTTTGTGTCATTTGCTCAGTAATTCCCTCCACTCTTTAGTTTCACAACTATTTGAGCCACGTAGAAATCAACAGGATTCATTTACCATTGAGTTTTTGAATGCATATATTGTTCAGTATTTCCTGTACTCTTCAATTGTCATCAACAACTTCTCATGAAACTATTCCCTGTTCCAATACAGTAGATATTTTTTGACAAACTTTTTTTTTCTTATCCCTCTCTTTTAATCTTAATCTTCATGGCTTCCCATCTGTGCCAGAGAACTTTCTATGCATTTAAATAATTCATTTCCATTTTCCACAATAGTTAATAGTTACTTCGTAAACAATCCTGACTGTACTTTGTCAGACTGAAGCTATCCTGTCATAAAGACCTATTAATTTAATGCCATTATACTTGTAACTATCAATTCTCAGAAACATACTCCAAGAATCCAAAAAAATCTGATCCGACATCCTTCATTACTGAATGGATTTATTTATTTGTCTGTCTCCTACTAGATTAAATGTCTCATCTCATCAACCTTCAAAATTTGTCTCCTTCTTTGTGRTTCGCTATTTCTCCCAGAGCTGAAGTCAGGCTTGTACTTCAGGGACCAAATGGAAGTAACTGCTTTGACAGCTGGAAACATCAAGAGCAAGACAGAAGCTTGCCTTTTTTCAAGGCATGAAAGATAAATGGTTAATGGACATGGCATGAAAAGTATTTCTTACTTGGCATTAAYAAAAATCCGGTATATTTTAACAGAATAAGGATACTATACAACTTTTTTGGTCAGCCTGCTTGTTGTGAAAATGGTAATAAAAGTATTACTGGTCCCAGACTTTTATCCTTCCTCACAAATTCAAATACGAGTGCAGCAGGAAATTATTCAGGAAAAATAGATCTCATTTTTAATTAAGCAGCTTCATTATAATCATACTTTGAATGTATTTGATTCGGCAAACAGTCTTCTGAAAACATGGATGGTTTTTAAGCAATTTTCAGATCTTGCACAGAGTGAACTTTCAACTTACACAGCAGTTCCTTCCAACTACTCTTCTTGGAAGGCATTTACACAGCTTGTTGGGACTCCTGGTTTTACATTATTCCTTCCATCCACCCAAACCAGCAATCTGGATGCAATCTCTTCTGCCTTCTCTCTACTTTACTCACTCGATATTTATTGAAATTTCTGGGAGACTAAATGCCTAGGAAAACATGAACTCTATGAATACTTCAGAAGTAACTRAGAACAGTTTTGCTTTTTCTCCACCCCTGAAGGAAAGCTAATCCAGAGTTTGCAAGAGCAGTAGTCATTTTGCACAGGTACCAGAAAGCAATGCATTTGCTTCCTTTTTTGGCATGTGGAATTGCATTATCATTCTCACATCTTTATATATATGGATAAGATCAAAATTGACCAAGTGAATGTGCTCTGTTAGAAAGAAGTCTCAAGGACACATTCCCACTTAATCCCTCTCAATTTTTACATTAAGAACTCTTTCAGAAATGTAATAAAGATGTGGAAATAAAGCTAATCCAGGGATCAGAAACAAACACTAAATTTGTAGCAGCAGGAATCATCAAACATCCTTCAAAACTCATACAAAACACGCTTTCATTCACCAGATTGCATGGCAAAAGAGTTTCAAGCCCTAAGTTTATGAAAAGGCTATTACGAACTTTCCCTCCCATAGTCAGTAGATGTGAAACACATTTTGCAATCCTACTGCTGGAATATTGAAGACAAATGAAGTGGTGATTTGAAACTAATTCTTAAAAAGTTCCTCAAGGTTGGGTTGGAGAGTACCAAGAATCTGCCCCCACATAGCAGTTTTTATGAAAGTTATCCCAGACTGATCCACAGGATAYTTTGCAATTAAAAAAGACGCCAAATACCTTCATCAAGAAAAGATATATTTTCCCCAAAATGCACCACATTTAAAAAAAAAAAAAGTATTTTTTCAGCAAAATGCTTGTATTTCCACAATGAAAACAACTTCATCTTTAATTTGTGTCTGTGTCTGCCTATCCCTTTTCAAAATTTAAAACCAGATAAGAAAAACCCATAATTGGCTCTGGCACTAAAGTTCACTGTTCTCCCCTGCTAAATAAACTGCCATTGCATTGTTCCATAATACTTATTGAATTCCATACAGTTATACTGCATCCATATAGTTATACAGTTCCAGAAAACATACCAAGTGTATATATTTGAATGTATACACATTACTAAGAATATCCATTTTGAGCAATCAAAACACACACATACACACACACAAAATAATCAAAAAGCTCTGTGATGACTCCACTGAGATTGTCATGAAAATAATGACCCATYTCCTGGCAGGTTGCTCAGTCCTGATGAATTTGTAACACTGGATTTCTGAATTCATTTTCTACCTTCACCATAAAGATTTTGTTTAATATTTTAGTCTTAACAGATTCAAAAAGACTGAAGTGTTTTGTTTTTCTCTCAAATTATTAGACTTTAAGCCWTCGCAATAAGTACATGGCTTTAGCAGGTGTTAGACAAGCAAAATCTCAAGTATCTCATATATTTCTAGCCACAACCTCATATGTGCTTTATACAGTATTTCTGCTTGAGCACACTACATGTTAGTCAGACAGCAGAACACATTGATTTGAAATCTACTAGTTAGTAGCTGGTTAATTCATGCATGAAATGCATTTATACATCAGTTCACTGGCTTGATTTATGACACATCTATTCTTTTAAAGTAACAGCATAATTTCTCCCACAAGAGTCACAAAAATGCTTTACAACATATTCTTATATTGCTACACACCAGTTAAAACTTAGGATTTTTTGTTTAAAGAAACTCTTCTTTGAGATGCATTCTCAACCATGCCCAAATGATATAGTTCTCTAAAATTTTCCCTTTAAGAATAATTTTGTCCAATTTGAAAAGCGAAATCTTAAGTAATGCACTTGTCAAAAAGGGTGTTTCACCGAAGTGTCAGTGATCTCATTCTCTTCCTCATTTTCCTCCCTCCCATTACAAMGAAAGTAAGCACAAAACCCCCAGCATTACTTATATCCTGCAAATTTGTTCTGACAGGGCTTTGCTTACCAACAGTCTATTCTTGAATTCTGATCATCATCTTTTGCAGAAAGCCACAGTGAAAATGAGAACGAACTCAGACATATTTGTAAGGAAACACAATAGAACTAGCGTTTGATACCAGCACCACTGAAAAGGAGCCCTGCATTCCATTACAGACAGGGTTTTTTTWAAATTTTATTACTATTGTTATTATTTCCAGCTGGTCCATAATCAACCACTGAGAAGCTTGATACTTTCTTTGCTATGAAATAATTACAAAAGAAAGGAATTAAAACTGAGAAGAAAAAAAAAAAAGGCAAATTCATGATTAGTACCCCATATGCACTGCCCTATTATTGAGGAGATATTAGCAATACAATTATTTTGAGACAAAAGTGCCATACCTTAGAGTATTTAAATTCAAGGTATAAATTTAGCTGAAAGTTGGACTGGCAAATGAGACTTATAAATGGGGATTCTACATGCAGTTCTCTCTCTTGTTTATAGTGCTTTCCTGGGAGAATCACTATATCTGAAATCATTATAATAAATAACATCTACAGTATATTAGTTAAAGGTTGTAGATCATAAAAAAAGGCATTATGCTAGTGAAAAGTACTGGTGTTACCGCCTAACGATATTSCTCCTTTCCAAATGTCTAAAAATCAAAGTACAGATAGAGGACAGATAGAAGTGTCTCACATCAGCACAATGACTAAAAATCATTAGCATTGACTAAATTTTTTTTTGTTTTGATTTAAAACCTAAAATATATTATGAGAATATACCAAATGTTTTCAAACACCAATGTAGAATCATAAACATGTAGAGGATTTTGAAAATCCTATTCAATAGATCTTGCTATTATAAATAGACATGTATATTGCCTCACGGCATTACTATCCCAGTACCTAAGTCAATCCTAATATGTTAAACAARAGTCTGCCAAACAAACAGTAACTATTCATTTCAAACAGCATTTCAGAACCACCACTTATACTTTTTTCCTGGAAATGTCTTCATTGATTTTACTCAAAGTGGCTTATTTATTGTCACTTACCACCTGCATACAAATTGGTTTGAAGTTTTGATTTATATTTCTAATACAAATTCTTTATTGTTTCTTTTTGCTTTGTTACTTGATGTAATATTTCTTTACTACCTGTACCAAAGCTCTGCTCCCCTTTACTACAGCATATTATGGATACCTGGAGTATATTGTGATTGCACTGGTATCTCTAATGAAAACACTGTGCCTGCTAGCCCAGGCAGAGACTCATGGTCTTATCTAACAGAACTGTTGCAAAATTTTGAGGGGTATTTTCAGCGGAGGTGGAGGAGGAAGAACAGGGAATGGAGGCGAGAATGTTTGATCTTTCAAGGTCCCTTCCAACCTGAGCTGTTCTATGAACATTTTGAGACAAGTACATCCTAAATTAATTGCTTAATTTCTTGTATTAGACAAGTTGTTATTAATGTCATCAAATATTACAATTAAGTACTCCTCTTAAATTATCTCCTCATCTCTACAGTGTTCAAAAAGTCAAGCTAGACCTCAACTGGCCTACGGTGTAATATGATTATCTACAGCAGTTCATAATTAACGAATTACAGTTATGCTGCATGTGCYCTCAAACACACTTATTTAGGAACTCACTGAAGTATGAATCTTAGTATCTGCTTGTTTGAGCTATTCAGCAAGGAAAATTTACAACCCAAGATGCTCTCAGAACCTGTGAGAATTAAAGATTCTTTAGATGAAATAAGAAAAAATCTAAAATTAATTATAGCAAAGTTTGCATGAACGGAAGGCACATAAATACTCAATACTTCATGAAAGCACCTCTCCTGAGGAAACTGTTAAGTGCTTAAAACTAARCATATCCTTCAGTGCTTTCCAAAGACGCTTTGAGCACTTTACCAAATCAACAGAGAAAGGTCTTAAAAAAAAAAAAAAAAATTACAGGTAAATTCACAGGCAAATATAGTTCATTTTTGCATTTTCATGAAGGCCCAGAGATTTTAGGCACAAAGCTTCACATAGGTGGTAATCCTGCACCCAGTAAAATCATGGCCAAACTTCAGTATAGGGCTTTGAAAAAAGTTGAATTCTATGGACTATTAATAGAGACAGTCACAGTTCTGAGCTTCCTGGAACTGGTGATAYACGTGAGGCATTTATAAATGGATTCTTCTTAAGATTCTATTTGATTCTGAGATTCTATTTAGATCCTTATTTCTCTAGATCTGGGTGCAAGGAAAGCCTCTATGTACCCTATACCATTTCTAGTAACTTTATTTCACTTGCATTTTATTTATATTGCTGTCATACTCAGTAAAAATATTAAACAGTTAAATAAAGAGTAAATATYTTTATTAATCTCTAGTATAAGTTTATTCTAAATCCCTACATGAATGTGATTACTTTAATATGAGTCAAAGGAACACAAGGGTGTTGGGAAAAAAAAAACCAACCAACCAAAGACTGCCATAAGCTTCTCAATATATATTTTTCTTAATGCAGAAAAAAAAAAAAAAACCCACAAGAACAAATTTATCTCTGCACTCTGCTATATCAAGATGCATGATTGTAAACACCTATTTGGATGACTTAACCAGAAATGTACAACTCCATACCATAGGACCTCAACTTCTATGATGACATCACATTGATTTAGTTAAGTTTTACCCTCCTCTTCTACCCCAATGAAGTTACAACAAAACAKACAGAACTACTGCATTACTAAGTATAGTACTGAAGTGTCATGGTGTCCTTAAGAAATACAATACATTGATTTTCATTGCTTTGGAACAGGGCAATATATCAACTGCCCACTCAATGAGTTAGATCTAATCTGTTACTTAGAACAAATTTTTAATCTGTTATGCAGTCTTAGAGGGTGCTCTATATAGTCTGGTAGATTGTCCATCAACAGTAATTTTAAAATCAGGACATGACTCCTCCCTCATCATTCRGAAACTATCCCTCTGCATGATAATGGAAATCTGAGCAGCCCGTCAAAAAAAAGATCTCACACACACACACACACACACCCCCCCCACCAGCACCACCACCCCCACCCCACTATGTCAGTCAGGTGTTTCAAACAAAGTGAAAGAACCTTAAATCAACCACTGTTAAGTAATCTGCTGATAACTTCTAAATACCTTCTTAACCCCTTCCAGGTGTCACAGTCTGGATTTTGTGAGAAAACTTCCTTCCATTCCCATCAGTGTCAGATTTTTTTGGGGGGGACAGCTGGTGTTTATTTTTTATTTTTTAACTCCTGTGTTCAAGAACAGCACAATCTCACAGGAACTTTCCAGTTGATACAGGAACCACAGCGTATTCATTACTTCGTGCTTATTTGTAGCACAATAGCAACTTTTTACATTCATCTTAGTTCAGTATAATTAGCCATTCTGCTTAGAACAGAACAGACAACGAAATGAAGGGGTAAAATCAGGCAAAAGAGGATTCAGATTCCAACCACTGGATAATTTACACAATACCCATACATATTATCTATTATTAACACTAAAATTCACACTTTTTAAAATTGGATGTTGAAATCTAATATTCCTGGCTGCCAGCCATGCATAGAAAACAGGCTAATGCTAAAGAAAACAAATTTTTATTCATTTACCTTCTGTGTGAAATGAACTGTGCAGTGAATTATTTAGAAGGGGGAAATTGTAATTGCATGTGTAATAAAGCTGAAAATTAAGGAGAAGCAGATGGAAGACTAAAAGTTCTTTTTTGTAAGTGATAAGAGGATGATTCATAAGTATTTGACATTAGTTAAAATTACTTATGAAACAAATGTTTATGGAAAAATGTTCTTCTTAGGACAATGTGCCATCACACATCCRGCAGAGAATTATCTCAATTGAGACTCCTAATCAAAAAGAGAAAAAGAAATAAACTAAGAAAGAAGAAAAAGGGCAAAACTTGTTTACTTCTGAACTTCAGTGACTTGTGTCTTAACTTCCTACCTCAGGAATTCAGGGCACTATCAGAAACGTCATAGATCACAATAATTCAATTAATTTGTAGTTTTAAGGGTACTTTATACGGTCACAAAATGGTAATGCACTTCCTAAAGTCAGCTCAACAGAATGTGGGAAAGGATAAGTGGGATGTAAGTGCATGAGATTGGTGAAGTTATCTCACTTTGTTGTAAGCAACCCTGAGAAAGGCTTTTTTTAAGTCTCCAAATACTTCTAGAGAAAAATTCAAATGAAAGCCAATGATCTTATCCACACTTACATTGTTGCATATTACTTGAAATATATTAAGTGAACATTTTCATATATAGCTAAATATTTAAAGTATCAGGAATAATTAAAAATACACAAATTAATTTCTTTTCATTGTTTTCCTAATGTCACGTCATGAAAAACACAGCTACCTTATAGATGATCCTTCAATGTTTTTTGTTCATAGTAAATAGGCCAGCACTTTCATTATGCAGTCAAGGGTTCTCTTCACTCTAACACACATTATTTCCATGCAGAGTAGAAGCCAGCCTTGCTGTAGTAAGAGCAGATGGTGCAGAACAAGACTTAAGCCATTTGTTGTGGTCTTTCAGCAGCAGACGATAGGTGCCTTTCCATTCTAGTGACAACAGTATTCATACTTTAACCCAGATCCTTTCACATAGCAGACAACTTGAGTTTAAAGTATCATTTAACTTGCGCTACAGTTGTGTGCATGCAAATGCACATGTATACACTATGTCAATTTGGACGTAAAGTTCAAATTACACCCGGAGCTAATAATGCAGTAAAGCACATCTTAATTCTTCTATGAAACTTTTGGTTTAAAATATACAGCTGAGTGTTACTGTCTATTCATAGCACATACTCTTCTAGGTCACATTCTGAATCACTCATTGCCATATATTACTATTCATAGGTATTTACTAAATATCTTATCATGCCACATACAGAAGGGTTCGCTGAGAATTTGAATAAATGAGTCCCTAACCTCTATTAACTGTTAATAAGTATTTAAAAAGATCTGTGAAGACAGTCTGCATATTGGGCTTCCTCTTCCACACTGACRATTTAAATTGATTCCTGATAATACAATAGGACTAATTTGCTCTTCAGTGTTGTTTGGAGACAGAATATAAATGACAAAATGATAATGTCTGCCACCATTTTGCTTCAAAATAACCAGCCACTCGAGYTGTACTTTGGGTTAAAAACTAGAACGGAGAATCCCAAGAATAATTTTTTTTTTTTTTTAGTACCTTAATATTTCCCTCAGTTTTATTAYTGAAATTTCATGCCATGCCATGAAGCTGTATTAACCTGCACAAGTGATAATAATGGTCTTATTTTGCTCAGAGAACTTTCTCATTTTATTCTTAAATTGAAGAAAATACACTGGCATAAGAACATTATTTCCCTCCTGTTAGAATACACAATTAGATGAGACAGTTTATCCTAAGGATTGGACTTCAGTATCTTTTGGCCCTACCATGACGTAGGAGAACTGTGGTGAATATCATTAAAAAATTCACATTTAGAAATGGTAATAGATGAGAATTCTCTTGCTTCTGCTGAGACTAACAATCTTGCATCCTTTTACACCAAACAGTGTTAACTGTAGAAAAATATACCTACTTAAATCCCCCAGTACTGGCAATATATTCATTGACACAAAAAACCTGAGCACTGAAAGAACTGATAGCTTCACACCTATGAAAAATGCTTGACAAAAAGATGACAAATATTTTTTACTTTTGACTTGTTCTTAGATACTTGTCCTCCATCTTCACGCCATGTTTTGAAACACTGATATGATTTCCTTCACGTCCASCTGGTCAACCTGAGCATGGTAGACCTATTTTTTGGTGTTAATGCAGCCTTCCAGTTTATACTCTCACACTATCTAAATGTACCATTCTTTCTTCCCATAAAGGTAGCTAGTGTTTATTCCATAGCCCTTGACAATGTTTTGAGAATTAATCTCATCTGGCATTTCAAAGAAAAAGATAYGTTGACTTTGATTCCCTTGGATTTCTCTGATTCACTGATCTGTCTTCCAGGCAGGGTTATAGAATACAGGATTATTCTTAGCTWAAGTATTTATAAAGTGTCCATCTGTTTAGTTGTTAATATGGCCATCAGAGACCCAGCATTACTAGTTTTACCACAGATATTTTAAGATCTCTTATAAAAATGTACAAACCCAATACAAGTTTGCAAGATTCTGCAGACAAACAGGCAGAGGGTCTATCTGAGCAAAGGAGCTTTGATTCTGATCTTGTTCCACATTACTGCACACCTAGTCCAATATGCTAATTACAGCGGTTAGGTTCAYCTCTCAGCTGCTTCAACTTTTTTCCAATCTTTTACTCTGCCTCTATGTTGTATACAATCATCTTATGAATATAGAAGGACCTAACCTCTGTGAAAACCTCTAACAGTAACAACCCTAAGGAAAACCCTGAARAGTCCTCCCCTCTTTTCTGTGATGGTCTGTATTAGCGTACAATAATACTTCCGTCTTTTTTGTTTAATGCAAGCAATGGGCATTTCATAGCAAAGATAACAGCAACAGCATAGCCTATATACTATAATGCACCACAGTTTCACAATAGGTGGACTCAAGGGCTCTCACTAAGTTGAAAAGAACGCAATAGGAAGTGCACAATTTTTTATATACTTACAGAGCCAGAAAGCCTTTTCAAATGGGAAAAAAAGAAACTTCTAGATATACATGTCTATCAGGAAATTACTTGTCTGTAAAAGCATCCTAATTTTATGAATTTCTGGTTCTGCAAGACAGCATTTTCTATCTACTGTTCTAGATTAAGAATAACATTATTATGCATTGGAAGTATTTAAGCGGAGCACATATGTCAAATCAAAGCTGCTGAAATTTTTTTGTGACAAAGCAGCTGTAATGGATGGTTTTTAATATCTAGGGAAATCAAACTATGACTCAGTTTATTTTTCTACCTAGAAAGGTTCAAGGATATTAAGCAATTCCTCCATGCACACTGATGTTTGCATGTTTCTACATATTAATTTTAATTAGTTGTTCACATTTTGATTTTTATTTGCAGTGATCTATTTGCCTCCATAATCTCCTGTTCTTTTTTCTTTCTTCCCATAAGATGGCATTTCAACGACTACATCTTACCCTAACTGAACAGGTTATCCAAACCCAGCTTACAATATCCCACACCATATATGTAAAATCATCACGAGAAAATTTAGAAAGTGTCCAGAGTRCAGCATAGAATAGAAAGTCTGGAGTCTAGAAATGATCTGAAGCAACTTACTTGAAGTTTCAACATTTCAGTTAAAACACCTTGTAAAAAAAAAATATCCTGTTACATGTCTTATGAAAAAGAACCATATATCATATATAAAACTTAGTAARAGACCACTTTGAAAGCAACAGGTGCCATCGTTATACATGAATAACAAGCTTAAACGTGGACAGAACTGAGCTTTCAGAAATCACTTTGGTATCTCCCTTTGGCAGACTGCTTCCAGCCTTTCCCATATGGATTTTAGCGGCTGTATTGCAGTCTTACCATCTGATGTTCTTCATGTATGCTCCTTAGAGATGTAATTTTCTYATGCCAAGCAAAGTTATCAGCAACTAGCTAAGGATACTTTCATATTTTGCCCAGATGTGGGGTAACAGGACATTAACAGTATTAGTTACACAAAAGCAAACCACATATTTGAAAATTCAGGCTTTGGGAAGGAAAATGGCAATGAGGCAAGTACAGGAAATAACRCAAATTGTGACTTCTGAGAATATAGGTCGTGCTACAGAGATCTCCAGATACAAATACAGTTTCTGCCATGGAACAGGCTGAGTGATTTATTCCCTGACTTTTTACTTTTTTTTTTTCTTTTTTTTTTTTTAATTTTTATTTTTAAAGTCTAGTAGATGATTTTGCACTGACCACTTTGAGTTTGGCAAAAGATAGAGACAAATAGCCAAGAAAATTACTGCAGAAAATGGCATGCTGGTATCAGATAACACACGGCAGAATCCAGGACCTTGTGTAGTGAGGAACACCACCTCCACCAAAAGCCTGGCTGTCACCAAGGCTGAAGTCCAAAAAAAAGGCCAACAGATGCAGATGATCAACAGAAGTTAGCTGCATGAACTAACATAAACTTTGCATTTACATTTTGTTTTTYGTGTAGAAGAAAACACAGCTAGATTGTTTCTTTCTGTACTACTGTGTTACTTAAGAGATAATGTCAATGAAATAGTGCATTGTTAGAGGCTAATGGTCTCCTGCTGCTATTAAATGCCAAGGCACAGCTAAGCCATTTATTTGCAAAGCAAGAGACATTAACCCTATGATAATATTCTACTACAAATGACATTTCTATTATACTGAATAGGGTATGTTGATTCAATCATTTGATCTGATACCTCTATTGCAACAGAGCAACAGTTGCTCAAACGTGCTGCTCTGAACTTACAACATTTGAATTGACCACCTACAGAAGCCTGCAGAATTTGCAACCTTTAATCCAAGCATATAAACCCCAGCCAAGTCCTAAATAATATTAGATAATATTTTTATGGCCATTTTGTAGACAGAGAAACTAAGACTTGCCCCACCTTACAGTACAGCWTAGCAGAATGACCAGAAGCAGAAATGGAGAAATGTTTACCTTAAAGGAGAGGAACACTTTTCTACTTGGGTTTGCAGCTGTTCACTAGCACATAAAAACTTCAATGTGTTTTATACCAGTAGCATGAAGGGTTGGTGTCCTTTCAACTTTCCAAATGAGGTATGCTGTATGCCAAGAAAGAGGGCACAGAGGGCATGTGGGCATCATACTTCAAAGATTTCAAGTATCTAAAGAAAGTAGTCTGCTCTTTTCCTTTGACTCATTGTTCATGCACCRCTCCTGCACAGTGGGGGCCTCCAAGCAGTAATAACTTAATGCTGAGATTTGTTTGAAGTCTCAGAAGCATGACTCAATCACTACTTTAAAAATGGGGGTTTTTTTTCTGAATTTCTGCACTGAGATGAACAAGCAACTCCTTGAAAAGGCCCTGCAATCCTTCTTCACCTGAGGGAAAAGCAGATGATTTGAGCAAGATTTCACAAGTCCATRGTTGTAGCTTCAGACATGCTTTCCATTTTCTTTAGGTGGATGGAGATTTTGGGATGGCCTGTGGGGCAGCTAGTGTAAAAAGAGAGAACTATGATGACAGGGCTTGTTGGTGAG
The DNA here is from genome assembly GCA_030449065.1 of Oceanodroma leucorhoa. NCBI lineage: Eukaryota > Metazoa > Chordata > Aves > Procellariiformes > Oceanodroma > Oceanodroma leucorhoa. The sequence goes on along the minus strand of JASVER010000124.1, from coordinate 1,414,588 downwards.
TGCCTTGGTTTGTGTCCATAGCTCTTACTAAGGCCATACAACAACAGTGGATAGAGCTACTGTAGCCAAAGTGCTGGCTCAGCAACAGACATCTCAAAATCTTCAGAAGCAAGGAAGTTGCCCTAACTGTTGGATAATGCTGTTGAAGAAAGAAGTGCTTACACAACATTTGAAGACAGCGCAAAGACTCTTCATATTAAAATGGAAACCCATCAGGGAGTCCAGCGCCATAGGGGCTAAAATACTCAGCGGCAGCAGTAGTACCTTGACTCTTGCTGCACAAATGACTGCTAGCGAGGCAGGTCTGCTCAGTGCTATTGGCTGGTTCATGGCACACAAGTGAGGGAGCAACAGCATCTCTCCTGAGATAYGTGATGGCTTGCATGCTGGTGGTGCAGCTGTGACCAAGAGGCTTTTCAGAGTTTCCAGTATCAGGAGATGCAAGCTGAAGAATTTGAAGCTTTCTGTGCATCAATTCATAGCCTGGTATTTCAGTGCTGAATAAGCATCTCTGGATTTAAGAAAGCACTACCCACTGGCTGGTTTCCTTCCTTCACAGCTGGTGAGATGGTTTCCCAACACAGACTTAACACAGTGGATAAGCACCATGGTGCAATGCAAACTCAACAATGATTAGTTTATGGAAAAACATAACTGAAAAGCAATTTACTAATTTAAAGCAAGGATTCCCCTGTGGTCCAGCTGAATATAGTAAGAAATTAAACTTGCCTATAACTTAGACAGCAGGCACTTGAGAACAACAAAGGCACAACAAAAGATTGATTTCACATTTAGACTACTAAAAATATCTTGAAATTTGGGAGCCTGAAACACATGCATATCCACAGCAAAACACATATACAGACAATCACTGGAAAGAGAAACAAGACTGTTCTAATGATAAACATGTTCATTTAAGCAACTAATAGGAGGAGCTCTACAGTAAAAACTTTATGAAAGTGTTGATTTTTATAAGCTTACTTCCAATATTTCACATGAT
>JASVER010000124.1:1357241-1412673 GCA_030449065.1 Oceanodroma leucorhoa | reverse complement strand
CAAGTAACAAGCGCTAGGATGAGAGGAAATGGCCTCAAGTTGCGCCAGGGGAGGCTTAGATTGGATGTTAGGAAAAATTTCTTCACCGAAAGGGTAGTCAAGCATTGGAACAGGCTGCCCAGGGAAGTGGTGGAGTCACCATCCCTGGAGGCGTTCAAAAAACGTGTGGATGTGGCGCTTCAGGACATGGTTTAGTGGGCATGGGTGCTGGGTTGACGGTTGGACACGATGACCTCAGAGGTCTTTTCCAACCTTAATGATTCTATGATTCTATGATTTTGTTTTACTTAGTGTAACTGTCATCCAGCTATCTCTAATTATCTGTCATAGATTTCATGTTTAAAAGTAGCTGTTACTGTACAGCTTACATGGTTCCTTTTAGAAACTTCAAGCTTTATTGTATCTCACAGAACTCTATTGCATTATTTTTTTATTTCAATTTATATCTGAATTATGAGTAATTTCTCAGGGAGCTTTCACAATAAATAAAAGCACTGGATCTGTCACAAGTAAAACCATCCATATAAATCAGTATTTCAGAGGTAACTTATGCCATCAGCGCCCATTCAGTTCAGACCAGGAAACCATATGCATGCAAAGCCAACGTGACATAAAAGCTTAAAACGGTTCTCTCAATGAACTCCAAAGCATACAGCCTTGACCATTTTATTTTTCTTTCATTTTTAATCTGGGAGGTCAGACTAGGCCCAGGGCATTTTTATCCTCCTCTCTCCTTATGCAGTCTCCCTTCCTCGTTTGATCRTCTAGTGATCGTCCAGCAATTTGGGCACTAAACCTCAGTTAAGTTCCTCTGCCTTCTACAAACTTATTTTGTAATCAGGAACAAACCAGTTAAGACATTCTGTAAATTAAGCTATATTTACCTGCTGGGGGAGCTGTCTAAGTATACTATTAGAAGACCTGGACATGCCAAAATTTACTACAATTTGACCAGAAATCTATAGATTCTTAAACTGACCTCAGCAGACACTAAGAAATCATTAATGCTCTGGAGGTAGACTCAAATTGCATGTGCTGCACATTTGTGTTTATGTGTGTCTGAATAAAGGATTGTTATTTGCTTCCTTACACTCCCTGTGGCATAAGGTAATGTGGTAGCTAAAGTAAACAGCACCAGACAGACTTAAAAAATTGATCCTACAGTTCATTTTACATTTTCCTAATGGGCCTCTCATTAGCAGCACCCAAAGAATGAAAGCATAATTTACCTTATGTAAGGTAGAGTTAATTATCCCACATTAGAGCTTCAGTGACCAATCTATAAAACAGCTGGTAACATCTTTTTTTAATTGCAAAACCATTGTCTGTCTACTTTTTTTGTTTCCAGAATACTATGTGCAATTTTTTGTGGTAATTTTTGCCTGCCTCATAAAAAGCTGACATGATTATTTTGAGATACATACTGCATTACTAATGTCAAAGCTTAATAGATGCTAAGGAAGTGCAAAATTCCCTTTTCAGTTTCGTGAAATCTAAATGATCTTACAAAAAAGTAAAAATTCCCACTTCTGCATTAAATTTTGCACATGGTGCGAGCAAGAAATTTTATGAATGAGCTCGTAAGTCATTAGTAATATTTATTCATAATAGATTAGGCCTATAGGCCTAACATCCTGGGTCAGAAGCTTCAGACTCTGTTCTAAGAAAAAAAAAAAACAAAAAAACAAAAAAAATTCCAAAACAACCCCAAACCACAGACAACCCACACACACAGCAAAGGTGTAACAGACCTGCAATAAATGTAATAATTTTCTGAAGACATCACACTTGCAGTGAGAGAACTGCATACCTATAATCAATCCACATTSTCATGACTAAATTAAAAAAAGTGATAGTTTTTGGATACAATAAAACCTTAGCCAACTACAAAGCAAATGACACTCCTAAAAAAACCCAGCAACTTACATATACCATTACTAATCATCACAGGGCAAGATAACAATTAATAAAAAAGTTACATTTTAAGGATATCTGCTCTTTTTGGTTCCTCAATATTTAGCAGAGCCATATTCTATATAATCATGAGTACACGTTCCTCTTAAGCCATAACCATTATTCAGATATTTGATTTGAAAACTTCTGACATACTTTGTACAATGAACACTGAAAAATATGGATCTTTTTCCATTGCACATTACAAGATATGCAGCAGCAATAACCCCAACACATCACTTTACTTTCCACAACTAGAAGAATTATATWAAAAAAMCCCAAAGCATCATATTTTATCATTATTTGATTTGCTGTCTAAAAACTAATGTTGCTTTAAGCAAGATAATAACATAATTTTCTTTAATTAAGGTGTATCATGATTCTACTGTAAACCAAAAACATACTTGGTACAGTACAGAGGTATCCATAGCCTACATGTAATGGTGTTGGTTTTTTTAAACCTGCCTCCTATCCTGATAGGTTCTGTAACCTTAGTGTTTATGACATGTAGATATTAATGGAATAAAACAGCAGGAATTAAACAAACTACACAGCTGTATTATAGTTCAGTACAATAAAAATCTCTGTAAGAAYAGGGGAGGAAGCAGGGAAAGAGAGGCATTTTTCATTGTACCCCTTTGCCCTGATGATTCCACTGCTTTCTAATTTTTTATTCTCACCGTCAGGTCGTCCCACTTGGCCATCGCCAATTGACAGGGTTGTTACAGAACAAAGCACCCTCCTAGGGTCCTTACAGAACCATTTCAGATGGTTCAGATGATAATCTACGCATAAAGTGCATTTCTCCTTGCAGGTCTGTCTCTTTTTTTAAAAATTCATTGTGCATACAACACCAAAACAGATAGAAACCTTTGCTGATATTAAATGCATGAATACTACTGAGAGAGGAAAAGAAAATTCTTTTGTTCAGAGACCTATCATAATGTTACTACTTGCATGACTGCAACTAAGGCAAAGCTTACCAGAATTTTCTTACACGTATTTCTTCTGATGAGAAGAGAGCATTGATGAGAACTTGCTCATTTTTCCAAAAATGGAACACAACACATTTTTGTCATATTTCTGTCTCATGCATTTTAGAAAGTCCAAAGCACTTATGATAAGAACAACTTAAAACCTGTCACTGCTGCAGAAATGTTTAAATGATATTACAGAAAGAAATCCCACAGTATTAACAGTGTGTAATAGTCAAGAAAGGTACAGAGGCAATGACAAGTGTTTAATTTTAAAACACGGTGATATATATTAATGAGGTATTATCATGAACTCTAAATGTATGAACTTATGTATTGCCATATACCAAAGAAAAAAATAAAAGTCAAAGAACACTTAAAATTAAATCGCTGACCATATTTATGTAGTCATAAATAGGCTCATTTAATCTTACACTCAATGCCAATGAACTTACAAGTGTAAAATAGAGCAGGATAATAAACCAGAATAGACCCTGAACACAGAGAAGTTGCGGTACCACCAATTCAAATGTCTTCCCTCTGCTAAAATTGCTCTGAAACCACAGATATTTCCCTCTTTTGTTTCGATCATTTCTGATCATTCCYCCAACCTCTCATCATGATACAGATGTGTTTCTCAGACTGCAAAAGACTGTTCAGATTCTTCCTGCTTCAGATTAGGTGTGAAATTAGTATATAGCATATACATGATAATTTGGCCACTGAGAATCTATGCAGGTGAATAGAGAAGTGCTCTCCTGTGTCCCCAGTAATTCTTAAAACATGAGAATTATTTCTTTAACATCCTTAAAAGCTATCTTCGAAAGTCAATTATCTCTCAATTCGAGCAATGCACAAACAAATCAAATTTCGAGATAAGTGTACTCCTCAAGTATTTATAGAAAACCAGCAGTCAAAAATTCTTTTACCTATTAAAGTAATAGCCGTTCAGCTAATGTTTCCTCCTAACGGAAGCCTTGCAGGAAGATGCGAATCTCTGAACGACATGCTTTTGTTCTTTCCAAAACCAGATGCTAACACAGATCCTGCCTTGAAGCTGAAGGACTCACTGATCACCTAATTTTTACCCTAGTTAACATAACTGCAAATGCGCTCTGAAATGAGTCAAAGTGCCCAGCATATGATTAATTTGAAAAACAAACAAWCAAATAAAAAAACCACAACCCAAAACCCAAACCCTTTCAAAATGGTGCTGAAATAGCTCTTGAGTCCAAGCTTCTCTATCTTGACCGTTCTTGTGTGGCTAATGGGTGTTGCTTTGGTTCGACAGGACATTTGTCTCCCTGAATCTTTTTCTGCCCTATGAGCAAGACCTCCCATAAGCCATCTCAGAGCATTTATTACATAAACTACTCTGCTTTAAAAACAAACAAACAAAAAAAGACCTCTGGATGGAATTAAACAGATTTTCCCAACTGTAATTATTTCTAGCATAGAGCCTTCTCAGGGATGCAGGTAAAGTCATTAAGAGTTTCTCACCCCGTTGACTGTGTGAGGAAGGGAGGGTGATGCAGAAAGGAGGGAAGAAAAAAAAAAAAAAAAAAAGAAGCATCTTTATTGCTACTGAGGTGAAAAATTGGTTTACTTTTATCTGAGGCTTCGGATTTGTAACTATTGCTATTCAATGCATCTTAATACCTCCAAAAGCACTGAAGAAGCGTATTGATTCCTCTAAAATTTGTAACCTAAATGTTCCTCCAGACAAGCAGCAACTCAGCCTGCCTGAAGATCTGACATGAGAAAAGAAAGAGTACTGCAGTGAGAAGAATGAAAATAGTTGCACAAAAATGCATTCCTTTCTCAGTCAATATGGAAAGACCAGACCTAACACTGCCAAACTGCCCAGTTTTGGGCTAGGCAAAAAAAATTACTTCCACACATCCAAAAAAATTATTATGAAATATAAAACTATCATAGACATTAAGAGAGTGAAAACAAATGGTAGATAAGCTTGTATAAATCGCCCATCATAGGTTTCACTTGTGTGATATCATTAAAGTGCCAAATCTTTTAACACAAATTTGACATAGTTATGTTCTTCCTCTACTTCAGGAACTCTGGAGAAATTACTGTTCTCTTCATCCACAATAATTCTTCATCCCTTTTCAACAAAACTCCATCAAATATCTTTTTTTTCTTGTTCAAGTTCTCTTCTTTTGTTTCATACCTCCTGAAGCACCTCTCTGTAAGATCCACTTATTTCCACATAGTCAYGGGGAATCTTATGGCAAGGTGACTTGCATTCATTACCTCCTAGCATCTAGTAATCTAATGCCTCTCTGCATCCCTGCTGCTATTACTAATGACTGCATTTAAATGTTTCTGTGTAGATTTAAACACCTTAATATTACAAGTTAAATTGTGATATATAACGATAGCTCTGAAAATAAATCTGCTTGTCATTAACTGCTTTATCCATACAGTTATACAGTCATGCCTTTTCCTGAAGACCACTTGCCTCAGATTCTTAGTCTGACAGTAATAACTGCACAAATGTTATTGCCTATGATTACCACTCAAAAGCTCTGGCAACAAATTAAAGCCCCAATAGGTTTGGCACTGACCAAACACATAACAAAGGAATGGTCTCTGCCTCAAAAAMCTCAGTTGAAGAGTACACTGTTCAACTGTTCAGAGTTGCCAAAGCTGCATCTTCATGAAGACTTCCATCTCRAACAACAGAAATACTGCTCTTTTCACTACAGCTGGCTTTCTCCACTGAACAAAATCATCAGTTCTGGGTGACTCCCCATATGCCACCTCTTTGCCCTTTCTCTCACGTTGTGGTCCTCAGTTAAGTACCTATCTGTATCTTCTAAAACAGGTCCTGCGGCCTCATTCAAATTACTTCTTTAAACAGACTTCCTCGGTGCCATTTTGCACTTTTTAGCATTGGCCAGGTGACTTTGTACTTACTGTAGTACATCTGAATTAAAATGTAAACTCACAGGCAGGAATGCGTGCAATTACGTGCATAACAGAATGCTCCAGAAACGACTATTTCCCCTCAGTAGAAAGTAGAGATATTTTACAATTTAAAATCAGCATTTTGCCTTTTGTCTCAAAACGCAGTTTATGCAACAAGGTTCAGAAGTTGGCAGATAGACAAGAGAATAACATACTTCAAAAGAAGAAACCCCAACCCTCAAGCTCTGTGTGGTTCTGACACACAGACACCTACCCATCAAAGACACTTAAAACTCATCTGCTTCTGAGAAGAACCTTGCAAATTTGAAAACACACATGCTCGTGAAATCACAACTCTCATTTCCCACCAGAAAATCCTTAACAATCTATCAATGCAAAGGTGTGAGGAGCCATGAGTACAAAATGGGGAAGATGCAGGAAAGCAAACAGAAGCACCTGCAAATAGGAGGAGGCAGTCAGCAAGTAACCGGCCCATACAGAAAGGTGGGGTAGCAAAGCCAGGAGAGCTGCAGAAGCAGCCTAAGTCAGAAGCTTAAAGCAAGAAGCCAACTCTTTGTTTTTCAGAAAGGTTGGCTAAGCRGTAGCAAGAACAAATGGAGAACCAGAACCTTGCTTTAGAGTACACGCAAATTACATATTCTTCATACTCTACCAAAAAAAGGTAGGGTTCCTCCTATATACCTCCCAATTTATAAACAAAACATACAGCCAGAGAGGAAAAGGCGGAATTTCCCAAACAGGCAAGAGCTCCACATTCAACACTTTGAAAAAAAAATCCTCATCCCCAAAATGTCCAAATAAAACACAACACGAGGACAGAAAGGTAACACAGTTGATGTGGTCAGTAAGACCAATTATTAATACATAGAGCAAATAGACTGCAGATTGAAAATTGAGCTCGGTCTCCTTACTCTCATCATATCATGAATCAGTTACACATTGCTCACAGCAAGAAAATGATGTTACTAATTTTAGTTTATTTTGTTCAACTTCATTCACTTCTTTAGCTCTTGGTTCACTTGACTTACACTGTCATAAAAAGTAAAAGCAGAATTAAGAAACAAAGCACTTTTCTGACTACTAAATATCAGCTAAGTAACACTGACGACTGATATAAAAGATAACGGCTGCTGCTCTAAAATGACTATTTCATAGTTTTTGGACCCATCTGTTTTCATTCTTATTTCTAGGAAAATATTTCCGATATTATGAAAATGAAGTGTGGAAATAAATACAAGACTTTCTACCCTGAAGGCTATTTATGAAATGGAACCAGTCAACACCGAAGCTGAGATGTGGACTATGGCATGCAGCTGTGGTCTAGAAGAACTGTCCATTACTAAGAGTCTGCTGTTCTTATATGAGCCACTTCAATTATACAGTTTTCAATATTTTTTTTTTTAAAGCCTTAAATCCAAAAGGCAATTATTGGGATACTGAATCTTTCTCGAACCTCCCTTTTTCATATAATTAAAGTCCTTTTAAATGACAGTGATTTCTAATTGCGTTGCAAACACTAGTTTGAATTGTGTGCCCAGAAACAGCTTTTCAGGCGAGGCATTTTAACATACTACATGCTTCTGTCCTTCCTCTTTACTCTCACTCTGCAGTTGAGTCCTGAGAGGTGAGAAGTAATTCCTGTGAAGCCCAATTCCCATCAGCTCCAGCACATGCCATAAGGGTGCCACACAGCTCTCGGTCCCTGAAAAAACACGGGTTTTAAAGCACAGATTGGCAAGTCAGTTCTCAGTGAGAACGACAATATCATCAGGAGTACAAATTTGGAATTATCTGACAACTCTAAAGAGCCAGAATAGGTTTGGAGTACAAGAACTTTTCTGGAGTTCACGTTATATATGTTATACTGAGGTTTCCAGAATACAGAAGCTAAATATTTCCTTTAGTTTAAACCTTGTGTGGACTATTAATGGAAATTGTCTGCTGTCTGTCAACACACTACTTGTCAGCTGCACATTGCCCTAAACAATGAGCATGCCATTAGCCGGTTCCTAATTTTAGCTTGTTCTATTAATTTTAGCTCTTTTTGTTTTTTTCCTCATTTACTGTTACAAAAAATAATAAAAAGTTTTTCAAGAGGCTTCTTTCTAATAATTCATGAATGCTTAAAGAATGACCTATCTTTTTCTGTTCAGTACAGCTCCACTGCTGACTTATTTCCTGCATTGCTTTCTACATATTAAAATATGTGTTTATATGGACATACACAGCTATGCAATCTTTTTTACATCCAAGTTAATGAAGATAATCAGTTGGCTAGAAAATATTCAAAGAAACGCGTTCCCTAGCTCAGTGAAAATGCTATGGATTATTAATGTGTAAGACAGGAATAAGGCATACATGCTGTACCTTGAAATCAGAATTTGATATAATTTACTTCTGGAAAAAAGCCTACTCACATAAATAGGATTTTACAAAAAGTAAGGTACTTCTCAATGTGAGGACAGCTATAGTGCACAGTTCCAAGTAACATTTTCTAGTTCCAATTTTCCTATCTATGTTCCTGCAAATATTCTTTCCCCATCAGAATGCAATGACTCTAAAGGCCTACTTATGGTGTGTACATACGATTAAAGTGCCCTAAAACCCAAACTGGAATTACTCTAAAAGCACATCTATATTTTCTGTTTGGGGGATAAGACTAAGATAATAGCAATGCACTTTTCAATATACTTATAGAAAATCAAATAAGATTCTACTGCAGGCAAGTACATTCATTTTACCCATATTCACTTCGATTTTTAAAAGTACATTAACTCTTAGATAGCCTCCCAAAAGTAACTTGGCATTTGCCTAAACTGTACAACTGTAGAATATCAATATCAAAAGACTGCCATGTTTGTCAAATTACATTTACATGTCCGTTATTAGTCAACTGAATTACCTCATTCACTTCACTGTTTCTCTTTTATACAACTAATACACTTATACATGTAATAAAAGTACTCCATTAAAGACACATACATGTCTTCTAGGCCACTCTGACTTGCCCTCTACTAGCATGAGAGTAACCCCAGACTGCACTGAAGAAAGAGTCTGTAAGTTACAGATATAAAGGATTTAAACATAGCATATTCAGAGGTTTATGAACATTTAAATAAAAACTCTCTTCTCTGGAGAAATAGCATTGAGACATCAAAGGCACATTATCCTTTATTGCAAGTGTTTCTCAAGACATGTTGCTCCCGTGTGACTAAGTTTGTTGTGATCATACTTTCTGATGTACATTTATAACAAGATCGATAAAATTACCTTAGCCATAGGATAATGGCATGTGGAAAGCTGCTGAAACTGAAAACTATGTTCTCCCAGAAACTTGAAAGATAAATTAAATCACTGAACAACAACAAAAAAGTACGACTTTAAGATAATCCTGCAGAAGTAACCACTATCCTTAACTTGTACAATTTTTAAGCAACAACTTAACCGTCATTTCTTGACCTAGATACTTCGCTTGCACTCCAGATGTTCTCACATTCTTTGCTGCTGGATTTGCTTTCTTACAGGCAGTATGAATGGGTACTCCATGAAAATTCTCAAAGCACTGGACAGTCACAGGAATACAGAAGTGTTTTTCACATTCTTTCTTAATGGTTTTATGCTACATTTTTGTTTCACTGTTTTTGTTCAGTAATAAAAGTTTGGGAAGTGTTAAGGAAAAAAGAAAAACAAGCTGCTAAGAAAAATGGGTTAACAGTGTCTGGAGAAACTGTTAACAAATAATTATTTATCAGTAGTACTTAGTACATCATCCCTTCTTCTGTGAACACTGACTAGAGAACACTCCCAGTAGCCTCTAACCTAAGTGCTACTGTCACTGTCACAAAACAAGTATTATGCTACTGATTCCCTCTGTGCTACAGACAGCCTAGAGCCAGGACAGAAGTTCATAATCAGACATTTAAAGTTAACTAAACCACTCATTTTATTTGCCATTCAAACTACACAGGATTGACAGCAGGAATATGGCTAGAGGAAACTGGGGTTCAGCTCCTATATTCAACAGGTTATTTTTTTTTACAGAACTGAGAAGAACCCCACGACAGTGACAAGATGCTCCAATACATGATGCACTAAAATCACCCTTCACAGATTATTTTGTCAGACCAGAGGATTGCATGCTGTATTCTAGCCATATTTTCTTCTTCTCTAGGCCACACATTGACATCTTTCTAAAGGAAATTTTATAAAGATGCAAGAGGAAAACTGATAGCATAAACAGTGTGTATTTGATAAAAACACCATCAAACTTACCTACATAGAACAGATAGAAATGCACGCATTAGAAGTGTCATAAATGGAAAAGGCAGCATTTACCTGGAATTGGCACTCAATGATATTTTAGAGTGGTTACTTCCAAATATACAAAAGTTCTAGCTCAATTACCACTGTATGGATGTCACTAGTAAGTTACGACTTTTTAAAAGGCAGTCACTGCAGAGAGTATTTCCAATCTTTTAAAATAACCAACAAGTCAAAGTATGGATAAACACACATAGAGATAAAGGTCTTATATACTGTCTGAAGACTGCTATAGCTGTCAATTTGACACCTGAATGAAAATCTTAAGTTTTAATCAAAAAAGGGGCATATGCAGCCAGACTGCGCAGCCTCCAGAGAAAGCTGCTAAGTGCCAACAGATGTCTGAAGAGGAAGGCATTAACACAGTCTTGAGCTTTTGTAAGTCAAACCGCCTCTACTGTAGCATTATTCACTATAAAGAACATACAGGTTCATCAAGAAATGTTTCCCATCATTATAAATACTACAATTACCTCCAGAAAAATATTGGGTTTAAAAACAAACAAACAAAAAACCCAGCACAAAACAAAACACCAAAACAAAACAAAAACAGAAACAAGAAAACAACAAAAGTAACAACAACAACAAAGCTTCCTCCCAATGCTTAACCATAAATCACGTGAAGCCACCTGCTGCTATTGCCACACCTTATTTCAGGAAAGAAAGAGTATAGGTAAGATGGACCCAAAAATCAAACAGAAAAAACACCATACAAATATAAAGGAATGCAGAGTAATAACAGCAATGCAGGGAGGACCGGGCAAAGAGATCATGCTGAGGATTTAGTGTGTCACTGTCAGGCAGATGGATCCCTGCAAGAACTGCAGCCCACAGTTTTGGTTTCCAGTGTAATGGCAGCATAACCTTTTCTCGTAGAAGAGAGGAATACTGGGTAGTATACATATAAAATCTTAGTGATGGTAACTCAAGGAATGCCGCTTTTAAATGGTTGCTCTTCTATGAATATCTTCGCAGGTCTGAACGATGAGAAAGGTTTGATTATGATTCATCTACACGCAAACACACGAAGGCAACAAACCAAAGAAAGGACAGAAAAAAATACGAGTATGAAGAAAAACATTAGCAACATTACAGAGAAGATGAAATGCTGGTTATTTTAGTTTGCCTGTGTCACTTTAAAAGACTATTTTCATAAAGACAATAATTGTGGAAAACTGATACTGCTAATATGCTGGAACAACTGGCTTACCTGAGTTCCACCTATTCACTTTAAACCGTTTTCCCTTCTGCTACTCTGGTTCACCTGTAGAGAAATCATTACCCTTTTCCTATTAGACAATGCTTTAGGCTGAAAACAGAGGAAGTGAAAATCTCTGAGGAAGGTGAATAATTACTACTCTCTCAAAACCAGGTCTTAAAAAAACATCTTGAAAGTGCCTCCACAGTTGGGTGCATATAAACAGGAGACAAGCACAATCACTAGTCTCATAAAACCTCTATGCTGTAGCACATTAAGAACTCTGTCTTTGCTTAAAAGGGTATTTCCTTATGAAGAATTACTTTCATTTTTGCCAAGTTATGCTCACTTATAAAATAAATGACTAATACGATATTTTATTTTCTCTAGACATATTAATGCAGATGGCTTCAGGGACCAGACTGCTGCTGAGTTATCTTTAGAAAACATGAGGGAAAACAGCCCAACATAGCAATTCTTTTCTGCTGGTGAAGACTTTGAGACAGAAGCAATATGGCAACTGTTCTTACCTTCATGAATAAAGATCTATGTAAATTGCAGCTGTGAATTAGCAATCAATATTTTTAGAAGAAAAATATTTGTTACTGTTAATTCTTGTAACTTAGGTGCTGAAGGAAGGGAAAATTTTCCAAAGTCAGTAATAATGGTATGCAACCAAAAAACTGAAGTCTCATTTATAATGTAGCCACTTGTGTAAAATGCTGTGTCAGAGGTGTACACAGGTGATACAGTGAACAGCACCATTATTCCCCAACATTTAAAAGATATATAAGTAGATCTTGGGAGCCCAGGCACAAGGGATAGTGGAGTTCCACCATCAGAGAAAAGTCTGCTCTCACGTAAGCTTACTGCTATCAGATGATTAACATTGTTAGACTTTTAGCAACATGACTAAGAAGCCAATTCAGCCTTCCATAAAATAGGATTGGCAACAGTTTGGTAGAATTGAGAGGCCTTCCTGAAACCCACGTCCTTCCAATATTTTTAAAGTTTTCATCATCGGTGAAGATAATGATAAGCAATGATTGCCATCATATTAAAAGAAAAAAAAAAGGCAACAGACATTGCAGTTAATGCCCATTCACAGTTAAAGTAATTACTTAAGTTCATTCTCCCTCCAATTCTTTCTTATAAGTAGATGTAAGGGTAAAATGAAAGGAAACAAAGAGCCACTGTGCTCTCCCACCTTAGGCAGCTGTAGAAGGTCAACCAGTATTTAGTATGCCAGATTGGAAATGGATGCATTTGAAACTGGGAAAGAACAAATTACTATTAACATCGGTCTAACTCAAGAGAGAGTTCCAAGGTTTAACAGCACACTCAAGTTCATAAAGAATGACCCTTGAGGTCTTCAGATAGAAGGAATTAATCAAAATCTTAATTCCCTATCACACCATTGTTTTTTACATCAGTTCATTGAAGTCTCAGGTTCTCTTAATATCAGGATTATAACTACACAAGCAGAGAGAAAGAAAAAAAACTAAATAAAAATCTAACACATACCAATAAAACTCTGCCCATAAAATTTAGCAACTCCAGCCATTTTACTTTTCTAAGTCACAGACTTACCCATGTTCTAGGGTTACTGGAAAATAAGTGTTTTTGCTGGACTCATTGTTGGTTTTGTTTGTTTGCTTTTAAATACAGAAACACAATCCAAGCGGAATAAAACTTGGCCCCTCTTAGTGGTAGAGGTTTCTACAGTGAATAGTTTGCACTACACTACTACTGGTTCTGGAAACTCTCTCCTCACCAGTGAGCTTCAGAAGTAAAGTTTGTCATAAAATGCTGCATTTAGTGACAGCCACGCAATGTTTCTCTTGCTTTTTGCAGAAGCTTTTATACACATTTTAAAATTAATCTTTTGGAGAGTCTCTCAGATAGCAGGGGAGCTAGACTGTTGGTTACCACTTTGAGACAAAAATTGCAGGTCATCTCCTTCAAGCAAAAGATCTTTGTCCTTATTACAACGGGGTCATTACAAGGGCTGGTAGCTGCCACTGCAAAATAAACAGCAACTGTAGCACTACATACCCCACAGTTTGGAAGCTCTTATTATACCACGTGTGAAGAAACTCATGATACTGTCAAGAAAAAATTAAAAGCTGAAGTCAACTTCTACATAAATTGAATCAAATCTTAATTCAAATTTAAGCATTCTTTTTGTCTAGATAGTCATGGAGGATTTAACTTCAAACATCTCAAGACCACCCTAGTTCATTCAAAATCCCAATCAAGTTTCCCAATAGCCAACAAAAAATGGAGATATTTTGTTTGTCCAGAATAATAACAAATAGCAAATTTAAAACTAGACTGATTTTTATCTAGAAATGTACAGGAGAGATGCGATAGAGCACGTGTTCTACTGATAATATGTGATATAGTTAATACAAATAATTTTTCTCCCATTGCTATTCATATCCAGCCAGTGATTTCCACATACAACTGGAAAATTATTTTTTTTCTTTTCTGTAAGACATTTTTTATGTTGTGCCACCAAGATCAAGCTGCCACCCCAAAATCAACACCTTTCTCCCTTTTCCCCGGAAGAAACTGGTTCAAGCTTCACTGTCTTCTCAAGAAGTAATTTTTTCACCTTGCAGTTCCAAGAGACCACACGATGTAAGTTCAGTAATCTTGAGAACTTTTATTTTTGGTGCAAATGATAACTTGCATGAGTGCTTGCCTGCAATGATGGCAGTAACATATTTCTGGTTTTGCAAGGAACTTCCTACATCAGGCCACCACAAAGGCAGTAAATGACAAGGGTCAACTAAAACTTCTCATGCCAAGTAAATTGTATCATAGCTTTTTGTTTCCCCAGAGAAAGGTTGCTTTTCCATCATCCCACTTGGCCTCCAGTGTACCTGGCCACTGTTCAATTTAGCACACTCAATTATTTAAAGCACCAGTTACATCCAGTTCCACAAATTGCTATACTGTTATATATTCTAAGTGTAATACTTTGCAGCAAGGTAAACTTTCTAAAAATAATACCAATCATATATGAAAAAAGTCTATGAAATATGATTACTATAATCAAAGTACTTCTTAAACAAATCCTTAACTCAGGAATTGTGAATTTTAAATACATTAATTACTTTATTTCATATTTGCTACTCATGAGTCAGCTTTAATCTGCTAAAATAACATACAAAAGACATTCTTTCCCCTCTCAAGATTTTTATTTCTGCATTATAAACAAAATGCCTCTTTTGTTAGTATTTAAAAATGACATTAAGATGACACAGCAAAGTGGTGTGGGTGAGAATGCGTGGGAAGCTGATCAGAAGCACAACGAACTTCTTGGATGTTCAGAGAACAGCTGATGCCTCAAGGGAAATTTGGAAAAAATAGTCTGCATAGAAACAATTCTGCCTATATATCCCATCTTATCTTTCTCTCCTAAGGTTCTTTATAACTGAGAATATCTGCTGGAAAATAGATTTTCTCTCTTGGTGGTTGTATAATCTGACACTTACAACTCGAGACATAATCCTGTTTATAACATTACCATTAGTTACAACTGAAAACTCCCCCACCTCTTAGCTATATTCAATTTTGCAGACTAAAACCAGGATGATCAAAAGGACACTGTTCAGCAGAACACTTACAAGCTTAACTTCTAGCACATGCTTATGTCTTAAAGGATACATGTCCTCAGCAAATAAAGATGTGAGGACAGAACATACAGAATTTCTTTTTCTATATTGGTAAGCACTCAGGTTGCCATTATTGTTGCAGTCAGTGTCAGCTAGATTAAGGCCAACGGTCATACATTTACACACTACAAATTCAACTTCACATTTTTTTGGTTGTAAACATGCTTACACTTGCTGAACCATTGATGCTCAACCATTTTACCGTATCAGCCACAATAAACATAACAGACCCAGGGAACTGAATGAATGGGAACTGTAACACATGCATACAAGGGAAAGAGAGAGAACAAGTACTGCAGAGTCAGGCAAACTGACAGAAATGAAGGAACAAACAGTAAGAACAAGATGAAACAGTTGAGAAACAGATCAGCTATCATGAGGAGAGGTTTGCGCTTCAGCTGATGTTCAATACAAAAGAGTCCATGGATGCATTTCAGCTTTCATACATCCATTATTTGTGTGCCTGTATTATCCAACATTGTTGTGGTCAAACTGCAAGTAAAAAATATGACAGGAAAATTCATGAAGGGCATAAAAGTCACAAGGGCTGACTTTATCTCAGGAGACTACCCCTCCCTAGATTCGTTCTATAATCAGTAAGAGAAAAGGGCTGTTTTCAAAATGCGGAATAGGCTCCCAGACATGCTGCCTGCCATAATGTGGACCCAATCTAAGCTAGAGACTGGGGAGGGGGGGAAGGAACAAATTATGTTATGGTTTACCGTCCTACAGTAAAAGGATACAGTAGCATCTGAAAACAGTCAAGGGGGGAGGGGGGAAGCTTACAACTGGACTACTGCACAAGGAAAAAAAAAAATATTTTTAAAGGCTGCAATTATCAAGAAAATGTCATGTCTCCATGCAAAACGGGGCACACTGGAAGAGTAGCATATACCAATTCAAATAAAATCTCAGATGCACCTTTTTAAGACAAATTTAAATAAGCCCTCAGTTATACAGCTGACATTACAAAGCAAAGGAATGTTTCAAGTTCAAAACCAACTATATGTTTCATAGATTTGATATTACTGACAATTAAAGAGCAGATTGATGATTCTGTTAAGGGTGCTTTAACATAAGATGAAAGTTGTGATTAAGAAGCGGTATATTTAAAATGGAACTACATATTTATCTCTTTAAAGATCCACAAGACCTATATCAAGTAAGGCTGTCTAAAATACAGAAATCCTGATTTACAAAACCCTGTCTATAACTTACCTTCACTTATCTCTTAGTTAAAAAAGGAAGGTGAGGGAAAATTCAAGTACATATTCTACTTATATAGCCCAAACAACAGCAGTAACAGCATGTTGTTTCTCCTATTACAAAATGACATATTATATATCCATCTTTACCAAAGAAGCTAGTCACACAGTCATATACACCGGCATTCTCTTCTAGATCTTCAAAATGACACGAGTTCTTCCAGCCTACAAATATGTATAGATATATATACACACTACTTTATCTCTTCTCTATTTTGAGTTTGGAAGATGTGTCAATATATCAACATTCAGAACAAACGTAATTAAAAGCTACTTATTGTATTCATCCTCTAATTTCTTGCTTCTTTTACTATGGCTCTCTTTCATGGCCTCTAAAACTTCATCCAGAATTCAGTGATCAAGGACAGATGACCATGGGATTGAAAAGACCCTATTTTTCCATAGTACCTGATAACACCATGTTGTTAATTTTTGGACTTAGCCCTGGATCCCGGGACAAGTAACAGGAACCATCATTTAACTTTACCTTCCATTACAAAAGGTTAATCTACTGTGGTTTGTTACTTGTCTTGATGACCATTCAGTTATTTGAGTTATTTGGAGTAAGTTCTAAAAGGAACAGAAAATCTGAAACTGGGCAATTGCTTCCTTTTGCTATCACCTCATTGCTTTCCAAATTCCTAGTGTGGCAGTCTGCACCCCCGGGCTGAAAATTTCAAAGCCAACATGTTCTTCTCTTCCGCCTCCCTGCACTCAGAGATGTGCCTGCTTAGTTCTTAACCCCTTTTCTGTCTTTTCCTTTGTATAAATAGACATTGTTCTTCCATTTGTTATCCCTCTCACAGAGGTTATACACAGAACACTGCAATTTGCTGTTCCTCACCCACCTTAGGATTCCTGGTAAGAATCCTCCTCAAAAGGAAAGCTTGTCTTAACAATATTAGCAGTAAAGGACCATCAGATGTTTATTTGGAGAATGAGTACAGAAAAGGTCCTGATTATTACCAACTTTTGCAAAGTAGGTTCAGCTTTTGGCACAAAAGATAAATGTATGTGAAGATGTCCTTGATACTAGGCTTACATCCTTCCCCCAGAAGACACTGATCTTAAAAATCAGTAGATGTAAAGTTACATTCAAAAACACTCTCAACAATTCCAACCCACAGGCCCAGTGAATAATAGCAAAAATAAGTACTCTCTGTTAAGTGACTTCTGCTACACTAATGAACAGTGAGCCCAAGATTTACCAGTTCACAGCTCCTAACCTCCTAATGAGGGTAGTCAAGGATTGGTTTTGTCTGGTAATTTAAAAAAAAAAAAAAAAAAGGAAATCAGTCCTTGTGCAGCTAATTCTCCTAATTCTCCAACAGAGCTTTCTTGAACATGCCAATTTAGCCCCTAAATCCTGCAGCAGGAAGGCAGAATGCCTTCACAGACAACAATCAGAATTTGCCTCCATGCTTCTTTCTGTATGAGCAGTATCTTGGAAATACCCAACAGGAGAAATAGGGAGAAGCAAAGGAGTTCATCACCATGGGACAGAAAGGGCTGCTTGATGGAAACCACACAAAAGTGGTGCCTCAGAATTTTTTGTCTACTTCCCTTTTCTATTATGCTTCTGTGATGTATCAAGTGAAAAAAAAATGCCACAAAATACTAATTTGTTATACCTTTAATAAAACATTTATAAATGACTCATCGAAAGATTTCGGTGAGCCTTAAAGAAGATCCTTGACCTTCCATAATACTCTTAATAGCAGTTTAAACCTTCTGCCTTTCACATGTATCGGGATCTTTTTCCATGCTTCTTCATCAATGACTTTATGCAAGTCAATCATCTTTTACAGAACATTTTTTCCTCCATGTTTTAATGCATTTTTCTATAGTATTGTGTTTCTTCAAAAACTAAACAAAGACAGACCAACCATCTCTCTTGACAAGCCAATTTGAGTAATTTACTTCTCTCCCAGGCAGGACATGTAAAAACTAAGGTTAGCCTTACGTTTTAAAGATACCTTACATACATCTGAATCAATTGATATGAACAAAGACTTTCAAGGTTTGTGATTACAATCTGTGTTTATTTGTGGGTTAAACTAGTTCATATAATTTACTTTCTTTCACAAGTCTGGTAAGTTGCCTGCTGTTAATTCACAATGATTATACCTCATTCCCTCTACAATTGCAGATTTTACCAGAGTGCATCTTGTAAATATTTGGTTATGACTTCACCTAGGATTCTATTCTGTTGATAGAACTGATGTTATGTTATGCTTACCAAATACAAGTGATCCTAAATAAACTTAGAACATGGGCTTCCGAAGCCATAGCACGTAGGTTGAAGTATGGTTACTTTACACACTCACTTTATCACTTACTGTATGTTCCTATATGCTAAGGTTTAGTATCTAAACATATCAAAATGGAGGATCTCAAATATAAATAGTCATTGTTTATATTGTATTTCAAATTCTTTGGAACACTGTGCACGTCTGTATTTGCAAATGAGGTATCAAATTCCAGTATCTGTCAAAAATTTGTCTGGATGCTGAGTAACTATTCATTTCCACTCAGATTTCAACATGAGGTCTCACATACATTACGTTCTAACTTCTTGTTCTGAAATGAAAGTTTCATAAATAAATTTAAAGACTCCATAAAGAATATATTCTCAATTTATTATTGAAGAATACATGAGTATGGGGTGGCCCCAATAAAAGAAATATATATTGCACTAAAACCCGAAGATCAGTAGCAACTTAGAAGACAGTCTAAATTAACATTCTCCTGAAACATAAGTAGATGAGATATAAGAAGATGCCAGAAGCAAGACTGCCTTCAACACACCACTGTTCGAGCCACCACTTACAGACTGTAATTAGCCGCAACAGTAGCAAAGAAGCCCTCCTGCCCTCAATAGGTGACAAGACCCACTGTCTTTCACAGAAACCGAATTGCCAATTCTATAAACACAGCCTCACCTTACAGACTGCCTCTCCTTAAACTGATAAAAAAAAAAAAAAAAAAAAAAAAAAAAAAAGGCAAACAAAAGATTATACGCACACACTCTCCCAGAATATTAGTCTTAACACACTCAGTGCTAGCCATGATCTTAGGCAATTGCTTACACTGACGCTAGCACTAAAAAAAAAAACCAACCCAAACCAAAAGACCTCCCAAAATAAAAACAAAACAAAAAACCCCACCACAAACCACAACCAACAACGAAACAGCAGAAACTCCATGTCAGCATGTCTGCAAAAGGAATAATGACCTATCTCAGAAACTCCAGCCACAAATGTTAATTAACATGAAACTCATACATTTCAAGTCAGGAAGCCTCTTTCCCCCAGAAAAACATGTACAATATCAATATTAACTAAAACAAAAACAAAGCCACCCTTAAATTTCTTATCTCAGTGAATTCAACCCATGGGACACTCCAACTAGAACCACTCAGGTTTAAAGCCATTTTATTATTTCGTAAAAATAAGGAGCCATGAAGTGATGCTTCTAAATAACCACAGCACGTCTATTTTAAAAAGTTTATTGGAGAAGAATCTTGCAGAGGATGATTGGTAAAATCAGTAGGCATTTAACAATGCAACCACCATATTCATGATATTTGCCCAATAAGCACCCAAATCACTTGACTATAGCACAGACATATGCTGGAAGTAGATGTGCTGGAGGTCTCAAATACATACCGGGATACGTACATACATACATCTCATAAATACTCAAAATAAGGCTGAAATTGTAAGGTATACTTTATTTATATATTAATAACATATGCAAATCGCTACATTTATTTGGTCTTCCCTAATGTACTGACCACAGTGTCTGGTAAAGATACTAGATGAAACAACATTCATCCTTCAATAGTTTAAAAAAAAAAAAAAAAAAAATCAGTTAAACTATCATCTGAAAGAAAAGAAAAGAATTACTTTTAGGAGCGAAATTACTCTCTCCCATTTCAAGCCACAGTATAGGCTCTCTACTGTCAAACAAATGACTCCTAGGCCATATCTGGCAATCTAATACACTCACACACAGAAACACAACTAAACACAATTACCTTGATGATGAAGCACAAAAACTTAAAGACTTGAGTCCTCGTAGGTTCATGGATGCAAAAAATGTTTAAGCTGTACAAAATAATTTCTTACGATACATTATCATATGACTATATGTACCACCATAACTAAATCAAACAATTTAATACATGTAAATACTGCCATTTAACTGCTGGAATTACTTTTGCTCTTACTGCTTTCATACAGCTCGCATACATTTCTGATAGTTGTGATATTCAGGTAAAACAAAGCTTGTTTTCATAAACTAGCATAAAACTTCATGCTGCTATACTATACGACCAGACCTACTTCCATATGAGCTTATTCCTCTCACATTCCCTTGTTCAGGATTTTGCCTTTCTACCTTCTCAAACCAAACTTTGCTCCGTGTCACCTGCTTTCTAACTAAGCCTAAGGAAATAAAAAACAGCGATTAAAGAAATGTGATCTTGCTATACATCTACACAGAGAAGAATGTCTGTTTTGTTTTTTGTTTTTTTTTTTTTTTTTTTTTTTTTTTTTTTTTTTTTTTTTTTTTTTTTTAATGGCTATTGTTACTTAAGCTCTTCCCTACTTTAAAGATAATTAAAAAGGTAAGGAAAGGTTAAGAGATACATTTTTGAGGCAGAAGGATTCTGAGGCAAAAATAAAAATTTAAGGTAAAAATCTGAGTCATACAAAAATAATTCAATTTGGCTATTCTGTTGATATGTTACAACGCTAGTTTCCTGATTTGCCCATCAGATATACAGAATTATTTTTCAATTTGTGGAAAACAGTCTGATTTCAAGCTTGAGTAAGCAGTCTGCCATTTATCATCTGAGCTATGAAACATCATTAATTTATGTATTAACAGCCCATTAATGGTATTAATCTATAAAAATTTATTTAATATTCAGTTCCCCATTACCTAAGACAATGAAATGCAGATATTGGCTCACCCCTTTATTTCATAATCAAGGCTACCCAAACACAGTTCCTTCCCATTTAAGGTATCATTCAAAATAAACAAACAAAAATCTTTGTTTAGAATGCTAACTGTAATGAAGTCATGCATTTATGATGTAGAACTCTGCTGTGCATTTCTCACTCCTTCCTTTTCTCCCAAGGTAGGATCAACTAGACCTATAACCTTTCCAATGAAATCATAGCGGTTTTTTAAGAGTAACATAAATCATCAACTTCAGCCCTCCAGTATTTCTACTACTTTTAGACCTGAATCTTGATGCTGTGGTTTCAACACACTACTCACATTACATCCTGCAGTTCTGAACAGTAAATTTCAAAGTGGCAGAGGTAGACACAGGCTCCACACCAGCTAAACAACACAGTGACATGTTGCTTTTGACAGCAAATGGTCTTCAAGCACAGAACTCTCAGAAACAATTTTCAAAAGCCAAGGAGCCATTTTAATACTGAGTTACAAACAGCCACTAGCATACAGGGATTCACTTCTAAGATGGTGATATGAGTGGTGGTGGTGATGTCATTCATCAAGAAAGGCACAGCAGAGTATGGACAGAAAAGGCAAAAAAAAACCCCAAACACCACCCACAAACCAAGAGCTGTGGTATCTTATTAGACAGAACCTGAGAAAAGTGGAAATATTAATCTCTCCAGCTAAATAACATTTTGGTTGCTAACACCTACAAAGATAAAAAGGTTGTGTATATTGCAGTCAATATATTATTTAACTATAATGTATATTGCAGTCAATATATTATTTAACTATAATGATATGATATCCAGTTTAAAAAAAAAATTATGCTTTTTCCAATATAATTTGCTAATGGATACTGAAAGAAATAAATGGAAACTATTTAAGATTACAAAAGAAAAACTAACAATGGTTTTACCTGCCACCAGTACTACATGCTCCATTTGAAAATGTTCTTTGGTATGAATTACTTAACGAAAAACAGATATGCATATTCTTTGTTTTCAAGAAGTTTAACTCAAGAGGTAATTTAAGTTACATATAATATGAAAGACTTCCTTACAAAAACAATTGTTTTCAATAAAACTGATTAAACCAAAATTTTTTTCCATACAAGAGCAGCAATTTTGACTGAAATCTCTCATTCTTAATCTTTACTAAATAATTGCTGCCTTCATGCTTTAACAAAACTGTTATCTAGTCAGCATATTATTGTAGCATAGATGTCTGTCTCTAAAATGTCAAATGCCATATCAAAAGTTCATACATCGTGTTCTCAAAAAGTCAATTCAATTAAAAAGTTAATCAAAATTTAATTCTACATTTAAGACTTTGCATTACCATCTACCTTACCCAAGATGATTTTATGATTCAGAACAAAAAGGTTCATTTTTATTCATTTAACTCAAAGTAAAAAAGGATGCCAGAAAGGTATTGATGTAAACCGATGCCTTCTATTTATCAACAGGCAAAGTCTGGCCCTGGTAGGAACCACATGAGCCTCCTAACGCTGCCTCACCAACCAAATACATCCATTCACTTCAAAAGAGCACCTATTGCACGGCAACAATTTTGGAGACTGCTACCCTGACCCCTCTCACACTTAATGTCTGAGACATTATAGGAGCCATCTTGTGTTGCATTTCAAGTCATTTAAGTACCCACAAATCTTCTGTGAAAACAGGGCATAAATAGTCTCAGGGGGAAAATCAACATCAGATTTACACCTTTTAAGACTTCCAAAACAAGTCTCATGTGGGACTTGAGCTCACAAAAGCATTCTGCAAAGCCTATGCACAGAGGTGGGTACTTTTAACTGCATTTTGAATGCAGCCAGTTAACTGGAATTATTATGGATTTCTCTGTAAGTGGTCACTTGTGTCACATAATAGTAGATCAATGAAAACTGTATTCAATTCTAAGCATTTACACTAACAAGAATGATTATAGTTAAGGGTCTCCTGGCATTTCCATTACAAATCTATTTTTCGGAGACTTATACACAGCTATAATAATGTGTTTTTGGCTGAAACTTGATACGAAAGGTCTCAGCTATGCTTGTCAGTAAATGTTCCTACACCTTTGAAAAAGCATCTTTCAAAATAGAAAAAAAGAAAGTAATTTTGCAAGTCATTTTTCTATCTACTTAGGTTGTTAAGCATTTTATCCTGAGCAACCTAAGGTGGCATATCCTACAAGATATGAAGTATTTACCTACATATTTGCAAAACTCACACAAAACAGACACATGCAGTAGATGTGATTCGAAGTCTGGGAGAATCTTTGCAGTGATTACCTAATCTGAAAATACTTAGCCAGACAATTTGCATGCAAAGATCTTCCCAGGCAAAACCTATAAAGCGAGAGCACTGCTACTTCACAACCTGGCCTTCAGTCAGGTAAGACTATAACTGCAAATATGCCCGCTATACCGCTATTCCTACAAGGCTTGTGTTATACTAGCCATTGTACGTCCATTGTACATAGCATTGCTGTCAAGAAATGTGAGCGGGGTGGGAATCCCTGTAGAAGCATATTAAGAGTAATTACAATAAAGCACAAAGGCTGCTTCTGCCCTGTTTATCTTATACCCACAGTATGCCTACAATTTTAATGTAATTATGCACATTCATTTCTTTTTTTAATTTACAGATTGCATCCACCTATAGTAGCAAATTTTTCACTATTAATAACTCAAGACATTTGACTATTTCTAAAGTTCTTAACTCTAAAGATAAACAAGATGCTATCTTCCATTACTTAAAAGAGGCATTTCAAAAATTACCTCATGGATGAGCACCCTCCTTTGAAATGAAGGGACTAAATCTTGCTAACCTGATTCATACAAGCCCTTGCAGACACCTACAGCATTAACCACTAAAAGCCTACAAGGAATCTGGATTACTTCTAGAAAAATAAAAGAACTATTACTATGCAAGACTGTACTTCAACACAGTTGAATACTAAGGGCTCTACTATAAACCTTGCAGAGGGCTGCATGGGGTACAAAAATAAAAAAAGGGAGAGAAGAGTAAGGATTTAGACATGGTGCACTGACAGAGTTTAAAGTCACTAAGAAGCACAAATACAACCACTGGAACAGCTTAAACTTGTAACAAGTTTGTAGAACACAACATAAAAATCTTTCATTCTACTACATGGCTCATCAATAAAGATTTTATGTGATTTTCAACAGAGAAGTTGTGAAATAAAGTAGCCCATAAGTAGGAGCTAACAAAGTACACTTCATGTTCATTCCCACGCTTTAGCACCAAGACACTGCCCATAAACCTTATTAAAGATAAATATATCTTTTCTTCTACGGCAGGAGCCAAATGACTTAAATTTTTACAGGTCAAGGCTTTCTAAAAACAAGAAGGCAATAATTATTAATTCAGTTGTACAAATCACCTCCAAGGCAATGTCTTTAAATTACTGACAACCATCCCCTGGTCTGCCGAAGTGAGTGATCACTTTGAAAAATCACCACCACCAATGAAACAAGAAGATATTCTACTGATTAAAGTTTTGCAACATTAAAGTTTTACACCCAAAGTGCAATCCAATTAACTAACCATTTACATTGACCTTAAAACGAACCAAGAATTATGTCACGCTTCTAGATATATATAATACAGATACCTATAATATATATAAATATATATAATATATTATTGCTTCTGAACTAGCTTATAAAAGTAGTTATAAACTCACTATATTCCTGCATATATGTTATAGAGAAGTCATTTCATACTGTGGCTACATATATTCTACCAAAGCCAAGATGAAAACTTCCGTCCACATGTAGCGTACCAATAAGAACACTCGCTTCGGTCCCCAAGAATAGACATTTTACTTGAATATGGTAGCTCTTATTTATTTTTACATACCTTAAAGCCAGGAAAGGAAAACACATAAATTAGAGACATGTAGTTACAAGAAATGGAAATCCATACTAATATAATTTATTCCAGTTTGAAAATAAAGGTCTTGTGATGTTATCCCAGACAATAACTGAAGGAACAGGTGAAACAGGGCTTTCAGTAAAAAAAGTTCTCACTTCTAAGATACACATCACCTGCTCTGCATTCACAGGAGTCTCTGTAGACACTTCAGTATGAGTCAGTAGTGTACAAGCACAATAATTTGGTGAGAGCCAAATTCAAACTGTCCGCTGAGAAATGCAATTTTGTGTGAAGAAGGTTATGCATTTATGACACAGAGGAAATAATAAAACCAACGGTCTCTAGCAGCAGGAATTATTTAGGATTGAGGAAGCAACACCTTCCCAATATTTCTAATATTTCCTTTTCAATGCATTTTCAGTCCTGTCCTCTCCTTATTCTCTCTATGGATCATGTACAGCAACACGTATAACTAGAATGGATCGACAAAAGAAGATACTGCTGACAGGAACCATTTTCCTCACCTCTTTCCGTACCAGTGTATATAGGACACTTCTGTTGTTTTTGTTTGTTTGGTTGGTTGGTTGGTTTGGGTTTTTTTTACAATTTTCTTTCCCTTCATTTTTCTTTACCAGGACTTTTCCCCTGAGTTTTCTGGTTTGGAACAGCTCCACCCTATTTCCTTACCACTTAACCCCCATTTCTTTTTATATCACAAGCCATCTCTTCCCTTTTCACACATAAAGATAATTGCTGCTACTTGACAGGTAGCCACACAGCTCCCATTGTTTTCATAATCTAAATGTCTCTTGAGCTTTGTTAACGTCCCCTACTGAAAATACCTCAGGAAAACATGAGAGATTTTAAGAAAACCAGTAGTGGGTCTCTATTAGCAAAAGCAACTGGAAGTCAGAGGTTTATCAGCAAATTACACCTGTGCCTGTACTTTTTTAGACTGAGAATATTCTGATCTATGAGTATTATACTTACTATTTTGTGCAATTTTGGCATATTGAATATAGAAGTGAAATATAATATTAAAAAAGCTTCTTTTTTTTTTAGAGAGATTTGAAGTTACTAGGTTCTGTTGTGTAAAACTTGGCATACACTAATAAGTAAACCTTTCCCTGATAGATGAAAACAGCTCCTTTGTTTCTCCAACTCCCAGTTGATGGAAGGATTATGCACTCAATCAACCCTAATGGCTCCCACTAAGACAAACCAATCTATTGTATCTGTTTAACTCCATGTACACATACTGAGTCCACATGCCAAAATCTGTACAATGATAAGCAAGCAAATACTTTTAAATTAAATAAACTATTCTGCAGACCCCCAATGACCCATAGTATCAATAGTTATATTTCATTAAATATATAACCCATTACCTCAGAGTGTATATTTCCTGGGTTTAAAAAAAAAAAAAAAAAAAAAAAAAAAAATCCATCGAGCATTTCTTTCTCTTTTGAAGACACCCTGTACTAGAATCCCAGAACAGCCACAGACCAAGGAGGGGGGAAGGAAAGAAAATGTTGACCTCTTTAATAGGGAATACACCAAGACTTTGAAAACCACCACATGACCGACATTATCCACAGAAATCCTCCTGTCTTATCTAGATAGATCAAATAAACAACATGTTATGCAGAATCTTCAGTGGTGTGTAGGGAAGAAGATTTATTTCTGTACTTCTTAATGAACCTGTACCAATTTTTTAAAACAGTTTACAAGGGAACTGTTGGGAGGAAAGAGGAGAAAATTAGAATGGAGAACAGTTTTAGTTGCTGTGTCATCAAGGGGTCTACTCCAATAATTAACTAAAGAGATGAAAATGTGGAGATGTGACGTCCCAGCTAGCACTGGTTATTTTAAAAAAAAAAAAAAAAAAGAAAAAAAAAGAGATGATTAAGCTCTCTGGAGATATTATTTTTACAATGAGTGGTTAGTATTAAGGAAGAGAAAGCTAAGAAGAAAATTCAAGTACAGTAAGAAACACCTGGAAACTATCTTGAGAACATTGCATTAGACTCACTGCAATACAGCTAATCTTATTTATGATCAAATTCATTAGCCCAGGAAAACCATTTTAGTAGCTTTCACACCTCTCTATGTTTGTTTTCCATTGTTACCTGACTAAGAGAAACCTTAAGAACATCTACAGTATAACTAGCATAAAGCACACACTCAACAATACTGCAGGGCCTGGTCCAGAGAGGTGAGTGGAATTAGCCTTAATCATTATTGTACTGCATAAAATCATTACCTGATGTGTATTATTTCTTTGCAAAATACAACAAAAAAAAAAAAGAGTCCAAATATTCATGACAGTTGTCAACAACCACATATGCCTGAAGGTCTCACTTTTCTCACATGCACTCAATGCATTCTCCAAAGCTGGAAAGAATTATGTTCAAAAGTGCCAGTACTTAGAAACCGTTTTTGAGAACTAAGATATATGCCAATTTAAGTTTCTGACTACAAAAGGTTAAACAGCTTACAGTGTCAACTATGTTGCATACAAGAAATATTTGGAAGGCAGCTGTAAAGCCAGTTACACTATGAGTTTGTTATGATGTGAAGTATTTATCACCTCTTTAAGAATTCAAAGTCAGCAATAATATTCGTGAACATCCTAAACACCCATTTACTTTCTATAACAGCAACTCTAAATCCTCCTGTTCAACAACGTAAAAACTTTATGGTTTACTTCATGACACTGGAGACAAGCCTTCTGCCTGCAGAGCAGCACAAACGCATATGGTAGAAGAAATGTGTCAAGACTGGAAAAGAAATGTAAGGATGATAATTTTAAAGTAAGTTAACATTGGAATTAACAGAAATGATCTCAAGCTAAATAACTATGATTGTTCAAGCCTTCCTCCCAAAGCAAAATTTTGATCCCATTAATGTTAATACACAAACCCAGGCAATGATTTGCTTGTATCTCAAGTCAGTGGTGTTTGCCATGACTACAGGAAAAGCAACAGCAAGCCCATGGCTCAGAAAATAGGTCCATAAATCCAAAAGATTCTTCTTGTGTCTCTCATTATCTCGGAAGGCTTTGCATCAGCTAGCATTCAATGGTATTCCTCCTGGTTTCTACCCCAAATTCTGGTGACTTTGCAAGGAAAAAGTTAAGGCCTTGTATACTAAATATTTTGTTGTCTGCTTGCATGTGTCACTTCTCATTTATTTCAAGCGTATCAGGGTATATTAGTACTTGCTATGCTATACAGATCATTGTAAAACGAACTGTTACATGTTACATTTTGCAGTTAAGCAGACTGAGAAAATAATCTTGGTTTCGAATCTCTTCTGAAACTGTAATTGAAAAAAATTATGTAAAATGAATGCCTGGTTTTAAGAAATAGGTAGCTGCTTAGAGTAAAATAAGCCCAGAGCTTAAATGCTTTAGGCAAATAACAAAAAAAAATTTGGCACTACCTTCCGGTTTTGAAGAGAAGCRAGGATATAACACTGACCTAGTAGATCGCAGTTCATCAAGAAAACCCTCATCATTCCCACACTGCTCATGACTGTCTAAGAAATAACTCTGTATGTCCATATCTCTCCTACCCATAGTTCTTTCTTTTAATGAAAAGCAAGTGGTTTAAAATAGAATGAAATTTTCTTTCTTTGCACTTAAAGCTCCTGAAGGTAGAATACTAAATTGCAAGTTTAGTGAAACCAAGTTTGGAAGTCCATTTTAGCCACTTAGAAATATTTCACAAGTAATGTTGCTCAGGGTGAAATTACTCAGTTTTCCTGGTCTCTTGAAAAAGAGTAGTATCAAGCTCTCTGTCACCAAGACCTCCCAGTCTCACAGTACAACCACCAGTAATGCCAACCTCAAATTAGGCCAAGGGGTATATTTTACATTATGAAAAAAAACTCCTGTACATCCAGTTTGAGAACAAGTGTTTGCCAATTCGTTCAGTGCCACATGTCTGAGAACCCAAACATGCCACTGAGAAATTAAACAAAATATTTTAGTAGTAGAATGATATTAAAACAACTGATAACTTTCAAAATATTATTTTCAAATGCATCATCACAGCTACAGCAATATCCCTAAAATCACATTTGTATTTAGAAAGATGTTTCCTTACAACTTCTTCAAGAATAATGGAAAGTTTGTTTCAAACAATAAACTTCTATCACTAGTAGCAAATATTTCACAAAAACACATTTATTTTGTATAAGTTGCTGCTACCATGCTTCAGTGTCTTTATTTTGTCCTTCTTGTATAAACCCCTAAGAGTATTAGTCCCTAACCAAGTAAGATACAAGTTAAGATAAAAACTTTCAACACTTGACCCCAAACATTTCCAAATAAGAGAAGTGTTAGAAAAGTTTAGTCTAAACCAAGAACAGCTTTTTCTACAGTAAGAACCTGACATTTCTCCAATTTTCTCCACACTTCATTAGTCTCCCAAGTAATGAAAGCAAAACATAGAAAATGTTGAGTTATTATGCTATTAACATTCAGCTTTTGAACACAGTCAGTTCAAACTATTTAGATTAGAGAGACAAACGTCTTGAAAAATTAAACTTATAAAATCATTGACTCAGTCACGACCATCCAAAATAGTGCCAGGCTACCAAAAAAAAATGGGTAAGCTTTGGCTATACGCAGAAGTAAATACAGCTTTTTTTTTTTAATCGAAAGTGCAGTGCTAAGACGAACCAGCAAATTATTTTTCTAATATCACAAAAAAAATCTAAACCAAGAAAGGCATAAAAACAGGTTAGCCATTAAAACCTCGGCTTCGTTTCCCCATGAACCCGAAGAGCTGGAGCCGGCAGGGACCTCGCTGCGCGCCCGCCCAGGCGGGGCGAGGCGCGGCCCCGCGGCCGGGTGCGCGGGAGCGGCCCCCTCCGCGCGGCGCCCCGCGGAGCGGCAGCGCGGCCAGGTGGCGGCGGGGTGCCGTGCGGGCGCGCGGCCGGCAGGGGGCGCCGTTGCTCGCGGCAAGGTGACGCGGCGCGGCCGTGCGGGCGGGCAGCGCCTCCGGAGCGCTGCCGCAGGAACCGGCCTTGCGGCCGGCGCTCTCGCCCCGGGGCTCCCACCTCCCCCGACCGCATCGCTGGGGGGTAAACACGACCCTCCTCCCGCCCCTTCCACCCAACCGACCCTCGAAGAGGCGGCGTGCTCCGCCCCGGCGGCGCTCGGGGGCAGGAGGCCGCGCCGGGTCCCCGCACGCCCGCGGGCACCGCTCCGCCTTGGCAGGGGCGGGGGAAGCGACAGCCACCCCCTCGGAGAGCAACCAGCCCCAAACCCCTAAATACTCACCATATTGACTTCTGAGACCATATCTATACTGGCAATGTCTATGTTCATGCCAACAGCCACTGGGGGACCTGCAAACCAACAAGATGGTCCGCAATGTGATCTCCAAGAACTCAACTCGTTCTTACCAGAGTTAGCGGGACTAAGCGTAGAAATGAAACGACGTTTCAACAAAACCAGAAAGTCAGGAGGAAGGTGAAAAGTGTCCCCCACACCTTCCCTCCCCCGCCCTCCCAAAAGCAGGCTCCCACCCATCCGCGGGGAACGCGCGCTTGCACCGGATTCACCCCGTGCGCCCCCCGCCAGCGGCAGCGGTGTTTTATGTAACACGCGTTAACACACGTGTTAACCGCGGGGCCCTCCGCGCTCCGCCGAGGGATGCGCACCCGGAGAGACCAGGGCGGGCAGCGGCTCGGGGCCAGCCGGGGTGTGGGGGTCCCCCGCCCCCCACGCCGGGAAGCGCGGCTCCGGCGCCCGCCTCCGCGACCCGGCTCATCACCCTCAGCCCTCCGCTTTGGCGGAAGGGGCAGCCCAGGGGACGGCGGCCAGTGAGCCCCAGAAGGGGGGTGGGGGAGGGAGGGGGGCAAGGGGACACGCACAGCGGACACGTCCGAAATAAACAAACTAGTTCGAAGTAGGAGCACGCAGGGGGTTAATGACATTTTTGTATCAGTTAACAGCACATCTTGTACTCAAAAATAGTAACTGTGGTCACAGGCACATTAGGCTGAGAGGAACAAACGTTGGGTAAACTTAAGAGATTTGCATCTCGATAAAACCGGTTAAACAAGGGTTTAGTTACAGRTTAATAAAGTATCAGCATACACACAAAATGAGAGACCGATTACAAATATGCAAGAGATTTAAATGATCGCATTAACAGCATCCTGTGCTAAGAAAATTGAGTAACAATAGGCTTAACTTTGGATCAGCCTGAGAAAATGGCAACACACAACCCCCCCAAAGCAACAGCACCCACAACACGTTTAAAAACCACACACACCAAAGAGACACAGCCCGGGTATGTAATCTCTCTTATTCAAAAGCAAATTACCTCCAAAATCTGGCCTCAAGCGAATGTCATAGCCCTTCAGCAGTCTATCCACGGTCTCTTTTACCAGTGACATATTACTTGGATCATTGACACTAAAGAAAAAAAAAAGAATAATACCATATTATTTCTTATTTCTCAGACCCAAGCTGTACATTCTCAGCAGCAGCATGCAGTGCAATTCAAAGTAAAGCAAAAGAGATATCTTCATCACTTACCTCTGTGCACACACCACGGCTATTATTAAAGGGAATGACCAAATCCCAAAGTAACCCTTTTTCCGGACTCTCAGCATCCCTTTAGCTTTTGATATGATTTAGGGTTTCAGTGAAGAGAAGAAGAGATCCAACTTATTCTGGCCAGTGCAGTAATTCTAATGTGAAGCGCATGCGCACGGCGTACCACAACATCAAAAGGAGCAGTGGTTGCTGCTGGAGATGGAGCAAATTTCCTTGCCAAAAAAAAAAAAAAAAAAAAATTAAAGGGGAAGAAGGAAATGCATTATTTAAAAAAAAAAAAAGTCATCCACAGGAGGATCGAGTATATTTTTGTTGTCCTTTTTGTTAGTATAGAATATAAATCACAGCAAGGAGAGAAGTTTTAGGAGTTGCAGGGTACAGCGGCTTTGCAATCTAGTTTAAAGGGGGGTGGAGGGGGGGGACGACGGGGGCTGGACGGACTGGGATTAGACAGAGGGAGAATAGGTTAAAAAGGGGAATGCACAGCGTACGTATGGTGCCAGGGGTAGGTGCGGGGAAAAGGGGGCAGATTAACTTTTTAGTCCCTGGAAAGAACCGCCTGAAGCGAGGCGAGGTGCGGACAAGGGAGTCGGAGCTTGCAACGGGGGCGGGGAAAGAGGGGAGATGTGCACCTACAGTATTTCTTACGGGGGGAAAAAAAAAAAAAATGATGACGAATAGTTTCTTGTAAGAGGGGATTAGGCTGTTTCCTTCCTTACTGTGCTGCCAGGTGCTGTTCCGTGGGCAGAGGCGCTGGGGACGGAGGGGGTCGCCGGCTGCCGCCGCCGGCTCCCACGGGTCATTTGCTGGTGCTTGAGGGGCGGGCGCGGAGCCCCCGCGGCCCCACTACCCCCCCGCCGGGCCCGCCGGCACATTTCCATATATCGACCGATATTTAACCCAGGGATACAAGTTCCTCAGGTAGAGCCAAGCTGGGCCAAGGGGCTGGGGGAGGGGGTGAAAAGGGAAGAAAAACAACACCCTGAAAGGCAGTTAAGCTTTTAGTGACCATCCAGACCCGGTGCAGGTTCATAAGCCCACTTACCTTCGTGGGTAAAACACCCGAGCTTTTCAAATGCAGCGTGTGATTCAATTAATGCCTCGGAAGAAACTGGAGACGAGCGAAAAGCTGATTTAGGGATGCTTTGATTGACATTTAAATCCTGAGCAGAAAAAAAGAGATAGAAGGGAGAGAGACAAGGAAAAAAAACAAAACCCCGAAAAACAACAAACACCGGAGTTAAATTATTCCTCGCAAATCTGCCTTGTGCTCATAGCTCCTTTTACACCTCCACCTCCTCCTCACGCACATACCCGCTCGGCCCCGCGGATCTGTGATGATGCTTCACCGAACGGATCTGGGCGTGCACACGTCCTCGGCCAGCCCGGGCTGCGCGGGGAACGGATTGGGAACACTTGGGGCGTCAATTAACAAAAGAAATCTTTAACTCGCTGCAGGAGGGTGGAGGAGGAAAGGGAAGAAAAAAAAAAAAAAAAAGAAAGAAAGAAAGAAGGGTAGGGGGAGGGACAAGGATGAGGGGGTTGCACAGAGAGCGAGGCGGGCTGGAGACCCCGCTCGCTGCCCGGCACAGCCCGGTCCCGCACTGGCAGGGCTGAGGCGCTCCAGAGCTCCCTGCCCTGCCCGGCCGCCCCCGGGCCGGGCCAGGGCCTCCTGCCGCCGCCTGTACTTCGCGGAAAGCGGAGGTAACCGCCTCTCCGAGCCGGGGCCGGGGGTGCCCCGGCTGTGCACGGCGCCGAGCCCGCACGCAGACGCACCTGGCCAGGGAGCAGGAGCAGCCGGGAGAGGTGCGGGGCCGGGAGTGGCTGCCTGGAGAGAAGGAAGAGGCGGCGGCGGCTCCCCGGGAAGGGCGAGGGAGGAAGGGCTGAGGTGGGGGCGGACAGGGAGGTGGTGGGATGAAGCTTCACCTGGGGGGGGCAGAGAGCGGGGCACTGCCCCCGAGAGACGGCAGGGCTGCTAAGAAAATAAACGGCAAACCCGTAAAATAGCCGGCAGCCCCGAAAACCAGGCAGCCATTTAATACGGACCGGCAGCTACCTTGGCTGGAGCGCTAAAGAGCGGGGAAGCCCCGCGGCGAGCACCGCAGCATCCACCCGCCGCTGAAGCGGGGCCAGGGGAGCCCCCCGCCCCTCAGCGGCTCCCCGCCGGCCGCTGCGCTGGCCTGCCAACGAAACGCACCGGCGGCATTGCCAGCGGGGTGAACAAACCGTCCCCCCTCTCCCGCCACTGTCAATGCCTTAAAACACCACATTGTGCCTTTGAGATCAAGTAAATATCTGCTTGGTTTTTGCTTCCAGAAAAAATAAAAAAAGGACATGCTTTTGGGGGGCTGGGGGGAATTCACCAAGACATATTTTCACCACCTTCTCCCATTTGTAACAATTGGAATTACACAGAGGGAGAAATTACACTTTTCCAGATGAAACTGACAAGATTTTGCGTGTGTGATAAATATAAAATGTCTCATTTGTGTATTCAGAAGAAAAAAACCCAAACCCAAACAACTAAGTTAAAGAAGGTTTAAGCATTTGTTGAAATTACACCCACACCCCACCCCCCTCCACCCCCCCATTTTTCAGCTTTCTGTTTCATGGCTGATGTTTCAGAGCCACTCTCCCTGTTCACCAGTGGAGGTTTCTGTTCTCACACAGCTAGTCTGCTTCACTGCCAAACCTCTTGAAATACAGCCCTGAAAGGAAGATGGTGGATACTCTGTGCAGTGAATCATTTTTACTTTAGAAGTATAATAGCCACTTTTTTTTTTCCTCCTGCAATCATGTGATAAGAACCAGGAGGTCTCGAGGTAGAAACACTTCAATCCTGCACTGTGAAACTCACCTGCAAGTGCTAACTTGGGACTACATCTGACACTTCTGATTTCTGAGCTGTTTCTGAGTCTCTGCTATTAATTACCATTATACCATAGAAATGTTTCATTCACCATGTCTGAATATGAACCAGATACCAACAAGAACCTGAGGCTGAAGGCTGGTTATATTCAGTGCTGGACTGACAGGAATTTTTGATTTACACATCAACATAAAATCAGGGGCAGAAAAGCACCGTATTTCCATAGGAATGTTAGAACAGTACACCCAAAGAATTCAAGCTATGTCACTATATCTAGCATTTGTTCTCTGATCCAGTGTATGCACTGATAATCAGGGAACACTTGTTCTGGGCCCAGAGTACCACTGTGCCACATGTGGTGAAACCTGCTCTTAGTGTGGCTATTCCAGCAAAAAGGAATGGAACATATCTCAAACAAATTCAATACATATGGATATCATGGTACATTATGCATGGAAAATTAATGTATATCCTTGTTTTTTTGAAGTGTAAAGGCTGTACTGAGCCATGCTTGGGGTGCTCTGCATAACTCATTATTTTTGCTAGCTGTAAATGCACCACTGTCCAAATGGGTCTGTACCACTAACACTTCCTTACCACCATTCCACGCTCTGTGTGCCCAAACAAGTCTATGTGGTAGGGTATCATCATTATATATTGACATAGAGTACAAAGTCATACAATACTTTTCCTTTCGCAAGTGGTTTCACGCTTTGCTATGTACTTTTGACAGTACTGCCTTTTCTCTGACCACAGGGTTCTGGTCTCTCTCTGTCATTCAAAATTTCTCAGCACCTTCAAAATCTCCCATTTATTTTAAGCAACTTGTCAAAGAAATCGTTCACCTCTTTTTCTCACTTGTGTCTGTGTGCTTGATTGAAAAGGAGAGGAAATAACTGGTGTGATTGAAAAGGAGAGGAAATAACTGCTGTGAACACCAGTATTGGCAAGATGCAGAACTGTTCATGTAACGTGTTAAGGATTGCTATCTAAGATTTTGGGTGTCTTACTGTTGTGGTTTAACCCCAGCCAGCAACTAAGCCCCACACAGCAACTCGCTCACTCCCCCCCCGGTGGGATGGGGGAGAGAATCAGAAGAGTAAAAGTGAGAAAACTTGTGGGTTGAGATAAAGACAGTTCAACAGGTAAAGCAAAAGCCGCACACGCCAGCAAAGCAAAACAAGGAATCCATTCACTCCTTCCCATGGGCAGGCAGGTGTTCAGCCATCCCCAGGACAGCAGGGCTCCATCACGCGTAACGGTGACTTGGGAAGACAAACGCCATCACTCCGAACATCCCCCCCCTTCCTTCTTCTTCCCCCAGCCTTATATACTGAGCATGACGCCATATGGTGTGGGATATCCCTTTGGTCAGTTGGGGTCAGCTGTCCCAGCTGTGTTCCCTCCCAGCTCCTTGTGCAACCCCAGCCTGCTCGCTGGTGGGGTGGAGTGAGGAGCAGAAAAGGCCTTGACTGTGTGTAAGCACTGCTCAGCAGTAACAAAAACATTCCTCCCTGTATTATCATCAACACTGTTTTCAGCACAAATCCAAAACACAGCCCCATACTAGCTCCTGTGAAGAAAATTAACTCTATCCCAGCCAAAACCAGCACACTTACAATGGGGAAACAACCTAGTTCCCAGCTGGATATGATACTTCTAGCTCTAAAAATATCTCAGTTAGATTACAAGTACTATCATCTTTCAGAGAAGCCAGCAAAGATGGTCATATTTTAAATGGCAATTGCAGATTATTTTGATTCTTGGCTTTCAAGTTTGAGTGCAAAGGAATACCCCACAAAATTGAAATACTCTAAATTAATGGCCCACAATGCTTGCTGACCAGCATGTGACACTGTGCAAGAAATGGGCTATAAGCAGCATCATACTTTGCTTGTCTTGCCAACCCTTGACTGTAGCAGTATATCCTGTCACCACAAGCAATATCTCAGGCCATGTACTGAGAACTGCTCTAAAGTGGCTTTCAAATGGTTTGCTGTAAATGTATAGATTATGCAAAATAAGCTTTCAGATGGAGTAAGAATTTCAAGATAGGTTCTCAAGTGATCCAATCACTCAAGTCAATAGAGACAGAAGAGATGCTGATTTATCCTAGTCCAAGAACAGTACTTCTGTATCACAAGTAATGTAAGTAACAAGGGCAAAATCCCACTAAAAAAAAAAAAAGTCTTTTCACTGTACCTCAACAGGCTGGTATGAATACAGTTGTATGAAATTGATGCCTCCTGAGGTTTTGAGCATTTGGATAAGATGCAGTAGTATCAGAAACACTCAGATAAGAGCACTTTCCATGTATCAGATAAGATTTTATTCTCTAATTTACAGAAGAATGTTAGATAGTATTTATTCATATGTAAAATAAAACAAAACATAGTCAGCCCTTGCAGAAATTTCCTGAACAAAGTTTCAATATACTTTATCTTGGTTTCACTTACCGTTTTAGGTCTTGAGGGCTGGTATGTCACAGTCCATGCACCACACACCATCCCATTAGCAATCAGCCAGTCAGCATAAAGATCGCTGTTACATCACATACACAGAAAAAATTATTCATGCAGGTGTACCTTAATTCTGCTTTTCCTGGGCAATGGAATTCACTTTTGCATAGTGACAATCTTCTGGGATTTACAGGTTCATATTAGCTTCAACTACTGTATATCTAAAAGAATCTAAAGTGGTAAAGCTATCAACAAAAGCAATAGTGTATGACCTGCCAATTATACTGCTCTTGGCTCTTAAAAAATATGGAATTATCGGTATTGTACAGAAACTGAATCTGATAAGTTGCTTAGGAAACAAGTACCACTTGATACGGCATGAATTTCACTTAACTGCAAGAGAAGAGCAAATGGGAGGGGCAAGTAATAGTCTCTTATTGGTTTACATCCTTATGTAGGACTTCATGTGCTGGAGCTCCTATTTTTTCATTCTGTGACTCACTGCATGGCATCCCCACGGGATTAAAGACACTATAGACAAGAACTTACCCCTGATCATGACCTAGGTTGTACTTTATGAGTCAAAGACCTGCTGTATCTTTTAACAAAAATCTTTTGTTTAGCTTGACATCAACAGATCTTACATGCATATTGAGCGGTCTTTTAACGTGAAATTGAACTACAGATTAAAAAAAAATGGAAGTAAAAGGTTGTGCGAGACATCCGTAAGTGTTTTGATTGCAGACTATTGTTAGCAACTCAATGGGGACTGGAGTGAAATACAAAATATCTGGCACCTACAATTATGATAGAATGAAATCTACAGTCCTCTTATCAAATCATGAAAGCACCAAAAAAGACCTATTTCCTTCAAAATGGTGGAATAAATTAGTTTAACAGCTATATAGACAACAATTTTTGAATTCCTCAATTTTAGCTACATTGGCATTTAGATAGCTAGGAAATATCTACAGTATACGCATCCTTTGATAGGAAGGCAGGGCAGGGCAGGGCACAAGGAGTGATTGCACAGGGTAAGGATAGTAAAACACTTAAAAGACAGCACAAAATGTACACCCAGATTATGTCACTCTGTGTCTAAATCTCCTCCATGCTGTTTGTGTAAGATTCAGTCCTAAAAGCAGATTGCAGAAACCTGTTATTAAATTAATGGAGTGGCATCTGTCTGCATCAATTGATTGCAGGATTTGGTCTTCCTTTCTAAGCTCTCTTGGACAGAGAGTTGGTTTCCTAAATTTTTTATATTGGGTAATACATTCCAGAATACTGCTATAAACAATATCTGAGGGTTCTAAAACTGTTAGGTTGGAAGCTTTTGATGAAAAATGAAAACTGTTTTCTTTTTAAAGCCATCTAGCTTCAAACATCAGTCTTGGGTCTGGTATAACTGTATGCAAGTTTTAAGACTAAAATGGAAATCTACATAGTTTTAGCTGGATTTTTCTTAGCTGGAAGGACTTCACTACTTCAGAAAATGCCTCCTCATTATTACCACCACCTTGACCAGGTGAGGGGACAACAGTGAGAAAAAAGAAGTAGTAACTGAGACAGGAAAATTAAATAAGTAAATTAACAGGGCATATGAACAAGTAGTGAAGGGGAAGAGAAGGAAGAATAGTGGAGGCAAGTGTTATGCCATGGCACAATGAAATATGAAGAGAGGAAAGCCATTTATTTAACAGGGACTCCAAGAAAAAAAAATTACTGCTCATTTAAACTATCATGTAAAACATGAAACAGTCCTTCTATCTCAGAAATCAAACACAGTTCCTACATCAATTCTTTATTCTCTAGACAAAGGGAGATTACTGAAAAGTCACTAAGACTCCTGACCTCTGTGATACCAACTATCAAAATTGTTTTGATCCAGATGAAATATTTTGAGACTTAAAATTTATTTTTCCTGTAAATAAGGAAACTTCACAGGATACTTTTAATCTAACTTGCCATTTGTAGTTGTAAAATATTTTTTCACATGAAAAATATCTTAATAAAAGTAAACAAAATCCAAAGAAACCAGCTGTGACCAGCATACAACAGCCAAAGCATAATCAGTGGATTCTATTTTAAGAATACAAAATATTTTACCATTTATTTTAAAATATACCAGTATTATGCAATACACTTTCTAGCTCAGACAAGCTCCTTGTATCTTCTGGTAAGCAATCATCCAGGTTAAAAACTTAGTAAGAGAAAGAGTTCAGGGAGAAGTCCTTGAACAATGGATATAAGCAATACTCTAACTGCTCTTCAAGCAGACTTTTTTCAGTAAGAAGTAGGAGAATACAAGTTTGTACCCTACTGTAAAACAGATTGCAGCTGTCCTTTTATTGGTGTGCTAGAAAGGGAGATGAAAACTGTTTTCTGCAAATGTATTGCGCTATTACTTCAGGCCTTCTTGGAAAACAAATGGCGAACACACAGTGCTCCTCATCGTCTTTCACCTTCTTGCATCCCCACCCCAAATGTGCTTATGTCAATATTCCTATTCTTTCCTTGCTATCCTAAAACCTCAACTAGTCCTAGTGAGGAGGATATGTCCCACAGTGCTGCAGCAAGCATAAATACAGGTTTTGTAGCACATTTTGCCCCTGACTGGTGCTTTCTAACTTTGTGCATGCAGGCCAAATGTTTCATGGAATCAATACTGGCTTTACATGTGATCTGCCTCTATTTACAGATGCTGGAAGGTAGAAATTTCACAGATAGATGTTTATCAGCAGCAATTACTAAGTCTGAATGGGATAGTTTTGCTGACTTGAGAGTGTTTTTATAGAGCTGCATTACCCTCTACAGAAAGGGTATTATGACTTAAATTGTATACCATGGAAATGGACTGAAGACCAGTCAAGATGGCAAGGCACTTGTCCAGCAAATGCAAAAACACTGTTTCTACTTATCACAGAGAACACTTGAAGAAGCAACTTACACTTTATGGGTATGTATGCATCAAAGCACATCTAAAGCAGTGCAAAATAGGTAAGACCAGATGAGTGAATGAACCACAAAAGTGGAATTTGAAAACAGAAGGTAAAATTAACTTAGTATGGAGTACACAGGTGTTGCAAATCAGTCCTAGAGGAAGTTGTAATAATCCTGGGAAAACAATTCAGAATGCCAGGACAGGAAAAAAAAACAAACACAAAACACCCAAACCACCAACAAAACTAACTGTGGAATAATCCCTCTCAAGAAGCTATATACAGAACAAAACTTAGTAATACTGTCAGTATTTATCACTTTGCATCCAAGGATGTCTCTAAAATACCTCAATGTTTCTGTGGATAGTTATCTTGCATTCTCTCCTCCCACCCCATTTTGTGCTCATACTTGCTAATTTACAAACAGCTATGATCTGGAAGAGATAAGTAAGTTTCTACAATATTATTATGCCAATTTCACAGATGAGGTAGATGAAGCACACACTGGCGAAATACCCAAGTCAATTCTGACTGAAAGTAGCGGCAAAATCCACATTCAGCTCAGGAACATCAACATCAAGGCCCATCTTACAAAGCACTAGATGGTAGAAAACTGGAAGAGTGACCAAGAGTCATGATTATGCAATAA
Source organism: Oceanodroma leucorhoa (assembly GCA_030449065.1). Taxonomy (NCBI): domain Eukaryota; kingdom Metazoa; phylum Chordata; class Aves; order Procellariiformes; genus Oceanodroma; species Oceanodroma leucorhoa. The sequence continues at coordinate 1,371,956 of JASVER010000124.1, read as the reverse complement.
CTTCTTACCAATATGTTCTGTACCACATTTCCAGGGAAATTAAAAAGAAAGACTTTGTAATTTTTATCTAATGAAGTACTAGATGGAAATGAAAACATCATGTACTTACATTTTTTGAAGCTAGAACTTCCAAAATAGAGGATGTGTCTTATTGTAGAGAGGTCAAAGTCTGGTACAAGTATGCTCAGTCCTCAAGCAGTGGTAGGGGGAGCTCAGAGAGGGTCTGAAGTGATTGTAAATTACCATTCTGAATTTGATTTGGGTGACCTCCTCCCTAATGTCTAGGGACATATCGTATCTATCCTCCATATGCCAACACAAGGTCGCGTTAACACCTAGTATTATTGATCACTCTTCCAGACATGGACAGTTCAGTGAAATCTTAAATAGGGCAATAAAACTGTCTTCAGAGCTGCTTTGAAGAACTGTGAATTAACCAGTCAAACCAAGAGTCTGTCACTGGAAACAGAAGAACAGCTCTTGGTAGTAATACCAACCATGGTCTTAACTTTGTAAATTTATTCTCACAGGTGAAAAAAGCTGCTGAGTAATACCCATATTTGATGTTGTAACACAGCAGACTCAAAGTACTGCTCTGCATTTTATGTCTTAAAATGGCAATTTTGGACATCTCATGCTCATCAGGAGTAACTCTACAAATTTTACATCATTACAAAAAAAAACAAAACAAAAGGTGATCTTAGAGTAAGACCGTATCTGTATAGTAAAATAATTATGCATTTTTATTTACATATTTTGCTTAACTTTGGCTACACCCAGCTGTTTAGCTCACTATGAAAAATTAAGTATGCTTTATGTAATTTCCAAAACAAAGCTTGATAATCCTAACTCTATATATGAATAACTTCTATATGTCCCTCATGCCTCAGAGTTTGAGTTCAAAAAGAGCTGGACCTGTCTTTCAAATATCTTTTAATTTCTCCAGTTACACTCCATAAATATAGATAATTTGCATCACCATAAGGCATCAAGGGCCATTTGAACATGTCAAGAAATTAAGACTTAAACACTTCCTTCTCTAGTTTCTTGAAGTTTAAGTCCTGTTTAAATTTTTTCTGGTTTGAGTTTGACCGGCTTCTTCCCAGCATTAGTCCCTATTATGACCTTTTACACTAAGTAAAAGATACAGTTGACACTGTCACAACTTATTGTTGAGGCTATGGATAAAAGGAGTTCTCCTTTCAGGGCAAGACTGACGGATGTTGCTGTCATTTACTTGCAATTTTTTTTCTGAACCCATCAGTTTTCTGACGATGCTGTATGAATACATAGCCCCACAGGGGAACATGCCATATGCACGGGAGATTTGTCCATTACTGCCACATATAATTCTGCATGAATGACCTCTTTTTTATTAAGATTATTACAATATAAAAGTTTATGATGATTCTAATTTATACTGCCTCTACAATCAAAGTGATTCTTTCACCATTCCTTCACTTCAGACTTTGTTTTGAGGAAAAAATGAAGCAACTACCTTCCATTTCCTTCTCCTATTTCACCAACTTCAAACATTGTCATAATAAATTTACTTGCAACGACAAACTGATCTCTTGCAAGGAATGCAAGCACGCCAGTGTCATTGTTTTGAATATCCTCATTAGTAACCCTGCCATTCTCYTAGGAAAAGGATTTTAAAATTCTCATTCCTACAGCCTATACTAGAACAGAATAATGGTCAATAGTGTAATAAATCCTTTTGAAATAAATGCATTAGTACAATAAATAAATAATTAACAAAATCTGCAAACATGAGAAGATTTAAGGTAAGCTTCACAGGGTTTGGGAGAAAGTTTGCACTTCTGAAACATGACAAGATAAATATTTTCAGCCAATGACAAAAAACTCAAAGACATAAACATGTCTATGAAGAAAATCAGGGTCTGTATAGACATTTGGGAATATGTAGTGTGTTTAAATTGTATATATACAGTTGGACATGCACATACCATGTAACCTGAAAAGAAAAATGCAAATTACAAGTCAAAGGTTGTTTATTAACGTTACCTGCAGCTCTTCTTTGCATTGCCCTGATGACARTGACTCTGTTGATGACTATATACATCCAATACAGCACTACAGTATTTTGAAGGTTGCACCAATTTATATTGTCTTTTAACACTGCACAGAATATGTGGTTCAGTATCAATRTGACATGAGAAGTGCATCATGTCTGTCCTCCCCACCCCAACACTACTGCCTTTTTTTTCCTCCACTAGACGGGCACTGGAYTGGTACATGAAACTTCTGGTTCTGTGCACCTGAGGGATAACTCTTATTCTAACACGGCCTTTCTTGGGCCAATTTAAAGAGATTTCTAAGTAAACCATGTTGTATATGTAGGTCATACGTCAGAGTCCAGATAGGTCCACACTACAGCATGATCCAGGTTGTAGAATACTTTTACAGTTGAGAGTGTTTGCTGGTCTTCAGAGAGATTAGGACAATCCGTAACAAAGTCTGTTAGGACAATTATCATAGCAAATATAAATTAGTTGGATGTCACATCACAACATGAATTGGAAAGACAATTTTGAAAGTAATAAACAATTGCATCTTGGAACAGCTCATTCTGAAGCATACAAGAGAATAGGCTATCCTTGACTTTGCCTTAAGTAACTTTCTGATATAATTCCTGTAAATAAGTATGATTGAACTGCTAAAGAAAAAACATAATATAATTAAATTTGACATGTTTTGTGAGATCAAACTAAGCTCTAGTTTGCAACGCTGAAATTCAGGAGCCGTATTCTTTTTAAATGAGTAGGCTACAGCAGTTTGAAATATGATGAAGTAAAAAGAATAGGAAACTAAAATCCATAGGAAGCAGCTTGGGCACCATCCTGTTAGACAGTCAGGGGAGAAATCTGAAAACTCTTGTATACCAGTACAACAAAAATTAAGTGAACAGGTCATGTACTGAAGTGGTTTAAATATAAAGTTTGTAGGCCTTCAAGCCACTTTTTTCTGAATGGAACTCAAATTATGGCAGCAAGTAAGATTCTAAATGATGGCTGGCTAGGAGGTTACAATTCCAATACRATTGCCAAAAATAAGAACAAAATATGGTAAAAAACAAACTTTGGAAGCTTAGCAGAATGCATGTGGGATGTCAGTACCCCCAAAGATCTCGCAGTGAGACAATCTTTTTTACTTAGTTCTTTAGACATAGAGAATACAAGATACCTATATACATAAGTGAAGTAGAAAGCAGCTTTTGAGGCATTCCCAAAGTTAAAGATATCGAAAAGTATAAGAGCAGTGGATGAAATAAGAGGAGGAATCAAATTGTTAATAAGAATTACATGACTTTATCCAACAGTTTTGAAAGAACTGACGAATGCAGTAACAAACACTACCAGAAAACTATGCAACTCAAGAGTTAATACCTTCATGATGTGTATACACTAGACTAGGTTTTGAAAGAACTGTATTTCTCTAACTTCTCAGAGTTCTTTGGAAAACTGGTAGATAATATCTGTAGAACTCCTCAAAGAGTAAGAATGTTCTTTCAGGTTAAGTCTGAACTGAGACATACATGGTCTACTATACGGATTCTAATTAAGGACTCATAGGTATGCTAACATTATAGTAAAATCTTACGCCAAGCTTACTGAGATAAATAAAAAATAATATATATTACCACTTCACAGTATCTCCATCAGTGAGATGAAGCATCTGTGAAGGGCTGAGACCTTCTCAAGAATAAAAAGCTAGTCAAAAGTAGAAAAGGGAATGCCTATTGCCCTCTTTTCTGCCCTGAATTCTGGACTGCAATTCACATATGATCATAAGATAAGACTTCCAAATTAGTTGCATCATGTGGTTTCACACCTACCTTGTTGTTGACCATTAAAGTGGATAGACTGCTATTACAAGTTAGGAATAGAATACATACGATAAAATCATTGGTTTGGGTCATTCATGTCTAGATGCAGTATGCAGAGTACTCATGCTGGTTTTAGTTCCTGCTAGCTTTGGAGTCAGTCCATGGCTTACTCTTCCTCATGATGTATAATTCAGGACAGATTTCCATTGAATAATAGGGAAAGTAAAACATTTACAGTGGGCTACAAAAATGTCTGTTACATCTATCCCATTGAAGCCCTGTTTTGATCCTTCAAGAAAGACTGAAATAGTGCATTGCCTCTGAATTTGTACCTTTCAAAAACCACATCTACACTACTGCATCTTTGGAGGGGCTTCCTGTGGAACTATATTTAGCCTAGGTATCAGGAGCTCAGCTATAGCAGCATGAAACTCAGCATGCACTAATTAGTCAGGCTTCTCAGAAAGCACTTGCAGGCCACACTGAGCTCCGCCACGCCGCACATTACTGTTGGTATTTGAAATACATGCTAGCCTAAAAGTTAGCTTAGTCTTCTCGTAACTGCAGTATAGGAGACCCTGCAAAAAGATGCATTTTGCCCTTGATTGCAGGTGTCAATGTGCTTGAAAACAAGACATCAGGCAGTTGAGGATGAATATAGGATATACACATATACTATGTTATGTCATATCTTAATTATATCTTCTCTATATGAGAGAATATATATCTATATCATGTATAATATTTATACACTTCTGGATTTTTCCTTGCTTTGCTTCAACTGAAAGTTGTATGTTATGCACAAAACAACTGAATCATGAATAACAAAGGCATGCTATTTAATTCTTTTAGTGGAGACCAGCAATTATTATATACTGACTGTTCAAGGGTGTTATTTTTGTAAACAAGAAAGAAACTAAATGAGCATAGAATTCATCATTAGGAAATGGTCTCTTAATCAATTAATACACATTCAAGAGAGACCCATATGCATGTGCTCTAGTCAGTGAAGTGCTGCAGGAAAATAGGAAGAGATCTCCCATGGCGCAGCACACCCTGCTTTCTCTACCATATGCCTTCTAAATATGTTCCTCCGTGTCACTATACTCACAAGACAACTTGCTGATTCTTGGCAAATTGATTCTGATGATACATTAAAAACATATAATTCCTAAAGAATAGGCTTTGCTTATTAAAAAAAAACCAAAAACACCCACCAAAAAAAAACAAAAAACAAATCCAAAAACCAAAGAAAAACACCCTTACAGAATTGACCAGTGAATTCTGTCAACAGATAGATACTTTCAAAATTGTGGTGCTGTCCTTTACTTTCTGGAGTAATTCCATCTAATGTCCCATTCCTTTCCAAGCTATGGCCTCAACACGGTGCTGAAAACTAAAGCTTAAAAACCTCAAGAGATACTCCATGACGCATGAAACATATTAGTRGTATTTATTTGGACGAGGCACTACAGTCAAGAGTTGTTATAAATGCAAAGAAAGCATGACATATATTCAGGGAAACCATAAACTGCTTTGAGGTTAGCCTAAATGTGGATTAAAAAATATTTAGTGAATTTTCAAGATGAAAACTGTAATATATTGCCCTTTTTTTTGTTTTGTATAAGACTAGAGGAAGCCTAAAGAGTTCAAATAATTAATAAGCTGCTGGTAAGTTACACATTTTAAATAATGTACTAAAACTGACATTTACAGTGTAAAACTTCAACGCTGTTCTTATAAAGTTGTGCAACAAATTGGGTAGGAAGCTTTGTTCCTAAAAAGAAACAAGGCCCTCCAAATAGCCACATAATAAGGAACTATTAATGAAGAGGAGATGGGGAGGTAGAGGATAGGGGAAGAAGAAATAAGTGACTTATATAAAATTCAAAGTATATTAACACATTTTAAGGGAGGGGTGTGTGTGTTATAAAAAAGAATAAAGATGAACTGAGGTGAAGTAAGGTTGGATAAAGGTAAAAGCAGCAATAAATTAGCATCTACAGGTGATAACTGAGATTAGAAATTCAAGAGTTGAAACATCAGCAATTACTATTAGAAACTTTTTGATAACTGAAGAGGTATCAGTTGATTGGAAACCAGTGATTTGTTTCAGTACTTAAAACAGCTTTCTTAAAATTATTTAAAATAGATACACATCTGCAAGTTCTGCATATTTTTACTGTGGGCTTTAGAAACACAAATTTCAGTTTGTGTGTTGTCTATTTGCTTCCTAAACTTAAAATGAGTAGGAACACTTTTCCCAACAACTTGGGGAACCTGAATTTCTAACTGCACAGCCCATGGATCTCCTAAGAACTGCCTGGATTTGAGGAAAACAAAATGTTCTAGTGCTTAGTATTTCTTTGCCCAGCCATGAATCCCAGAATACTTTCTTCTGTTTATCTGAACTTTTGCAGTCAGTGACATCCTAATTACTAACTGTCCTGAAATGTGCTCTTAAATTGGCAAGTTTCATTGAGTCCAATGGGCAGAAATAATAAAAAAAAAAAAAAAAAAAAGAGGAGTGTGTATAAATGTTCTGTATTATTCAAGAAACAGACCTGGAAATAGACACACTCATATGACTGCATATTATGTGATATAATAAATAATTTTTTACAGTATGAAACAATTCATTTTTAATACAGAAACTTTTTACAAATGGCTGTTTCAAAATACAAGCAGAAAAGTCCATCTGCAAATAAGATAGATAAACCAGGGAACTAGTGAATATTCACTAGATAGATATGATTTATTTTCGTTGTGCTCAACAGAATCCATCAAAATCCATCATATCCAATGTAGAAAAGATGGGATCTACATTAAGAAGATTTTAGTGTTTAGAAGGCTCAATGTAAATCTTTTTGCAAAATAAATCAAAAGCTGAGACGTTGCATGTTATGGTAAARGGACTCTAAGGAAAATTTCAGCTAAAACTTGACAGTGATTCCTGCCATAATATTATAACTCTTAGAAATTCATCATGTCCATTTTAAGAAATTCAATCATGTTATAAATCACAGATAAATGGAGCTGTCTTATTGTATATTCATCACACCTCACATAATATGCAACACATTTTATTTATCTTGACTCAAATTCTAAACAAACAAGGCTTTAGTTGTTCTAATATAATGTATAATAACAAAATATGCAGTGACCACYGATAGCATCAACAACGTAGTCTGTTGCTTGAGAGTTGGGGTGGGGTTTTTTTTTCCATCTTTGAGGAGTAGCTTTCTGTTCCTCAGAAAATTAYGCAATTGGACATTTGAATCTTAGGCTTTTATTGTACATATACAGACAAATCTGCTGAATATCATACTGCTTTCAGTAAGTCTCCACCTATACTCAGGGTCTGAAGATGCATTACATTGCATTTTTGCCACATATATTCACTGATATGCTGAGATCGCATTTGTATGTTACCAATATTGTGTTTTAACTTGCTGTCTTTGACATCAGTGGGTCCCTGGCCTTAAGACTGGTCCCGTCTTAAATATTCAAAATTTCCTAAGTAACAAAAATTCTCATTCAAACATTTTAAGAAAGTTATCACCTTTAGCAATAGACAATAATGTAGAAGACTTCCCATTACATTGTTCAAAGAGATTGGTATTTAAAGACATTTTTTAGATAAAAAATTACTGTATTATGTGCAAGCTATTTGCACACTCAAAATTGCATTCCAGTTATTCCATGACAACACTAACACTTTGCATCTAATTTTTTCTTGCGCAAAATTTTGCTCAATTTTATCTGTGCAGATCTCTTTCTGGCTATTCATATTTAAAGATCCTTTTGAGACCATTTTGAAAATGCAGCCACTAATGAGAGGGATGATTAAGAGGCCTAGTAGTTTGCTACTAGCATATGGAAAAGAGAAACAGTTTCCATCTGCATACCTATTTTTATCTCTCTGTTTCTTCTCCTGCCCTTAAAGTAGAACTATAACACTAGGTAATCTGCCTTGTTAGGGCATTGGAAAAGCAATCCGAAGTGGGAAGCCTCCTATGATTGCTGAGTGAGCCGGTCCAGAGAAGCAGTGGCTCATCTGCCCATTATTATCTTTGTGCTATAGTCTATCACAGAATGAGCACTAGAGCTGTGTTAACTGACACCTTTGAATTTAAATTAGTATTTTTTTGGTCAAAATCTCTAAGGATATTTCAACACTTCAGGTAAATGCTTACAAAAGATGCTTACAAAGATGTGATATATTAACAGCAAGTACATTAACTGATAAGTGTTACATGTTAAGCATCTCTTCCAAGTTCATACATTTAACTTTTGGTTTTGAATCTATCACAAATAAAATGCATTTGACAATTACTTGTGAATATTCAATGCAGCATGTCAGGCTTAAACTCCAGCATCCAAGGTTAAATCTGCTAACAGTTTCTTATTAAGCAAAAGACAAAAAAAAAAGTAAAAAAAATCTATCTTCCATTGGAACTCTGCACTTCAGTATATTTTTTATGACAAAGACTATCCAATGCTTAGGAGAATGAACAGATTCAAGCGTAGTGATAATCTGAAAATTCAAATAGGGTTAATGTTGGGTTCAACTTAGAGAAGATATTAATTATTCTTCAACACAGTAACAAAATTACAACCATTTCCACATTAAAACAATAGGCATACCACAAAACCCAAACTTAGTCAAATTCTGAAGTATTGCTCTGATTGTCTTGTCTTTAGGTTGATCCCAGCAAAAAGTCAGTGTGTCAAATCCAGATAGCCAAGTTAGCTTTTAGCTTTAGAAAAAAACTATATTAGCCAGACCAGATAGAAGATTTAGTAGGCAAACGAGAGAGCTTTTGGCAGGAAATTTTATTAAACTTATAAAGGGGGCAAGGAATTCAAATTTGAACAACTGGTCATTGCCTGCACTCACTTTTGTGTTGCCTCCTTCCTAAAAGGGCAGAAAGGGACCAAGGCATGATACAGTATCTGTAGACGGGATATTTCAGTGAGCTCCAGGAATATGCATCAATGGACTGAAGGAAGTTTCTGAATTCCCTGTGTACTGCTTGACCATGCCTGAGTCAGGCAGAGACATCCTCAAACCACACCTCAGCACCCAGCATCAGGCCAATTTCAGTCAGAATAGCCGTAAGAACTTAGAGGTTTGAATTGTGTAGCCTTCCTACTTCCTACAAAACAATGCCTGCTCGTTACTGTAAGTAATGAGTTTCAAATCAAAATATCTAATGACATTTCTTAAGCACAAGTAGCTCTATGAATTTTAAGCCACTGTAGATTATTACTAGTCTGAGTATAACTCTGGAAAGAAAAGGTGGGGGAAGGCAGGTAGGTATCCTCTGTCCGTTCTATTAGCAAGTTTCTGCATTTATTTTAATAGGTCTTAATAATATMTTCAAGAAGTATTTACAGAATTTGAATCAAATATTCTTCTGAACATCAATCTAGCAATCAAGTGTGTGTTTTCAGGGAAATAAAAAGCCACAAAACAACAACAACAAACAAAAAATAAAAACCACACACAACAGGTTGACCAATATTGCTTGCCTGGGAGCATGAATAATAGTAGTTAGACAAAACAGTACCAAACAGAAAGCTACTTCTGCAAAGTCTAGAGGGATGGATTTTTCTCATATTGCAAATACAATACTCTTTCCAGAACAATATATATAGCACAGATACTATAAACTGAAAACAAGCTTCAGAGTGGCTTACTTATCAGAAAGGTAAGAAATGAGTAGCAAGCAACTACTGAACTAYTTCAGTATCTTAAATACGTTTTAGTTAGTATGACGCAGTAAATGAACTTGCCTAATTTCAGGTAAAAGGGAGATAAAATCGTGCTTCATCTCAGAATCCCCATAGACAAGGAACAGTACTTCCAATTTGATTCACCTATTTCCTTTTGAAAAAATATTGCTATATGAAGCCAGTCACCATATATTTGCATTCTAACAAYGCCTGTCATCAAGTTTGGACTACAAGAAGCGACCCTGCCCTTTCTTAYGTAAATCCGGTCAGGCAAAGATTTCGTTTCATTGAATTGGGCCTGTAAGCCATCTAAACACAATCAAAACATTGATAGACACTCATTGGTTTGAGGGTGGTTTTTTTCTTTTGGTTTGGTGTTTTGTTTTTGTTGKTTTTTGTAACCACCACCAGCTGTTACAGCTGCTCTGTATCTACCAGTTCATCACAGTGATGTTTCCTAGGATACAAATATGAACTGATGCAAGTATGATCAGGCTGAGAATTTTACAGCTGACTTAATGGGAAGATGACAACTGAAGTTAGGCATAACATGCCAGTTAGCACTATTCCTAAGTCAGCTCATTTTTGCAAACTGGTGAGATGTTACAGGAGACAATTTCCCAGTCTAACTGTATATTCAAAACACCATCTATTAAGTATTGTTGCATCCTCACTGCTTCACACACAGCCATAGGGACTCGTTGCTACAAGCAGCACCTAATATCCTATGGAATCATTTGGTAAACAAGCATGCTGTTTGAGAGCGGCATAGCACTGCAGCTTTTTATCTGGGGTATGTGTTTCAGTGCCTTCCAAGTCTCTAGCACTTAACCTTCACAAGTAAATCTTTGAGGTATGAATAAGGTACTGAAACAAAGGAAAAGTGGTTTTAACTATATTTAGGCATATAACTGTTTTTAAAAAACTTCATGATGTCCAAATCCCATTGGTTTCAAAATTAGTTAAGAGCTTAAATATCTTTACAAATTGGCCCCAAGTGAGTTGCCACAGAATATAGATCAGGCAGTTCAACTACGGTATGCCCAGTCCAATCTRCAACAGGATACAGTTAGTGGTACCACAAAATCATAGAAACAGAGAACAACAGGAGCAACATTTTATGGAGAAAAGCTGAAGCAAGAGAGCAGGAACCAGTGGAGAAGTCTAGAGACTGTCCAGGGGACAAGAAACAGAATGAATGGAACAGCTCAATACAAGCAAACCAGGCAGCAGCAGTTCCTGCCATAATGCAGTATGCTAAGACTTCCTTTCAAACTAATGACATCTGAGGGTGCTACTCCATGTCAGAATCTGACTTTAAACATTTAAGTATCCATCAGAGAAAGTACTAAGCAACATTCCATGTCCTTGAGATACTATTAGGGAATTCTCCACAAGCATCGGGACTTTGTCAGATTAGAAATCTAGAAAACAAAGGTTATAAAGGTAATACTGCAAACCAAGTAAAATTAAATACTTGTTCTGTTTGCTAAATGTAACATATAAGAAGACTATTTCCAGGCAGATCTTAAGACTGGGGGGGAAAGTGCAAGTAATATTTTTATAGCTCTTAAAATTGAAGGAAACCGTTTGTTGGATGGTTGGTATGAACCTAATGATATTAAATTTTATAATATTGAATAAAGTTTCCATGAGAAAGAAAGACTGAATGGAGCAGCCTGAATTTTTGTATATAAAGAGCCTAACTTTCTGAATAGAGGACTAGAAAATCATCAATAAAGTATTATGTAACATAACAGTAACTGAGATACTAAGGTATCAAATATAAATAAAGAACAAGAGAAAGAATGTTTCATTTGTTTATATGTCTATGATAAAGACTGGGTAACATGAGAGATAAACTGGAAATTCTCACTGATGAGAAATGGATATGTATATAATTGATATTATTGATGCTGGTGGTTACTGGAACTGAAATCTCTGATTATAATCCATTTAAATTAGTAAGCAGATGGAAATTCATCACTTGTTTCAGAGGTCCAAGAACCTCAAAACCATAGTTATAAATGCACATTTCATGCTCTAACAAGCCCAGGAAGGCTCATCCCTGAATTAGCCTACAGAACAGGAAGAACTGTTTCTTCAACACACATCTGGAATGTATGGGCTCAGCAGCATGTTAGGAGAACTTCATTATGGAAGACTGGCCAACAATCTCATGCAGCCAGAGTAATAAAATGTTATTAAGTTTTCAAAACACAGATAACACTGCAACTGATGCTATTCTGGACTTCGGTGGTCATTTAGAGACTAATCATCCTGACCAATTTCTTTCAAAATGAACAAACAGGCAGCACTCCCCATCTTCAGTGCTTAAGAAGGGTCTCTTTCCTTCAAAATAAGAAATCCATTGGCTAACAAGAAAAACTTAGAAAAATAACATTGAAAAATTAAAGGTTTCTAAAGACTAGAATATTAAAAGTTCCAAATTTACGATAGTACTAGAAAGAGACAACTTCATTTCAGTGATCAGGTGAAGGTGGAAATTGGATTAATAAAAAAAAAAAAAAGCAAAGGAGATAGTAAGTAATATGAATTAAAAGTTATGAAGCATGGAAAATTGATCATGTAAAATAGAGATAGTGTCTTTAGCCCAGCAAATCTTAAGATATTTCAGCATATTCTTATTTTTCAACTTTGATTTTAGGATTAGTGGTACAGAAAACCTTTAATAAGTTCTATTCTTCATGTTTCAATAAGAAATATAGCCATCTCAATATAGCCGTCTCAATTTGAATTTAGGATCCTCTCTGAGACAGTTGGACTGCTAAGATTAAGTCAATTCTGTCATTTTTAATTTGGAATAAATTTTGGAGGGTTTTTTTCCTAGGTACAATCAGCCTTAGCATGTGGTTCTGAATAATTTAGTGTAATTTCATGAAAAGTAGAAACCCCATATAAAGGAGGAAAAAAATAACTATAGTATATATACAATACCAAATTATATAACTCATAGCAATAAAAAAAAGTACAAACAGTAATGCTTTATATGAAAAAAAACCCACAAGCCAGGATAAGTTGTTGCAGAGGGAGATGACAAAATAATTTGTTGACAATGAGTTATTAGGAATGATGCTAAGGAAAGCTTACAAAGGATATACATTATAAAAATCAGAAAACCTAGAAGAAAAATAACAAAACCACAAACACACAAAAAATCCCAAAGTACTAAAGGAGAGGAGGCAGAGGAAATCTCTTGTCTGCTAGCATTAATTTTCTAATAAATCATGGAAAACTGGAGAAACTCCAGAAGATTAGAAGAGAGCCAATGTTGTGCCCATACTAAAAATGCCAAGGGGGATGAATCAGGTAACCACAGGCCAGAYGCCCAACTTCAGTTCTTGGCAAAATAACAGAAAGCTGCTGCAACAGTGTGACAAATTAAAGTATAGAAAAATACTTAATTCCCAGCTACATGATTTTAGAGACAATTGGTGTGGGCAAAGCGCTTGATTTTATTCTTTCAAAAGGTTACAAATTTGGTTGATGAAGGTAATTGCCTACATGTAATAAACTTAATTTTTGCGGGGCATCAGAAATGAGTACAATTCAGTATTGTACTCCATCCATGCAGAAAAAGGTAACTGATTGCTCTGGAGGGTTAGCCCTTGAATTCCTGGGGTTTCCTGCTTTGAAAGAATGAATGATAGAACTACAGCAGAGCTGAGAGATTGGAGCAGTCTTGCAGATATCTGTGTCTGGCTGTCTATGCTTAACATCTGACTGTCCAACCGGTGAGCAAACTTGTAAGAAATAAGTCAGGAGTTTGTTTCAGATCCCTTTTTCACAAAATAAATAATAATAAAAAAATTTGCATAGAAAATTATTTTATCAGAATATTTCTGATTCAGAGCTTTGCTCAGAATATTTTTGACCAACTTGAAACAGGAAGGAAGAGGAAACTTCTGTGGGCACCCCTGAAAATGCTGAAAGGGGAATTCTGCATCCAGCTTCAACATATGCATTACAAAAAAAGTTTAAATATTTTTGCCCTATCCTGTCCAGGGCAAAATGAAGCAAATGACTTACAGAGTAGACAAATTAAGTGTCTGTCTAGCTGCTTGTCTTGAAATAGACTGAGAGGTAGCTTGCTTGTTGTATTTAAGTATTCACTCACAATGAGAGAGGCACTAAGTACAAAGGAGTTCTTTAACAGGACAAGGAGTAATGGAAACCAATAGCTAAAAGCTACAGCCAGATAAACACTAGCTGGAAATTAGACACAGTTATCGTGGAGATGGTTCATAGCATAGAAGGTTCATATCTTCAGGCTAGAAGATACCTCAGTGGTTATTTAGCCCAATCTCCTGTTAAAAGCAGGGTCAGCTCTGATGTCAGAGAGGATCACTCAGGTCTTTATTCAGTCAGGTCTTGAAAACCTACAAAGGTGAAGACTGCAAAACCTCCTTGGGCAACCTGTTCTGTTGCTATTAATTACTATCAGGGTTGAGCATAGAGGTGAAGATGTACTTTTGCTACACATTATTTTCTGAATTGAAAAAAATGTCTACAATTATTAAAAAAGTATTAGAGTCATTGAAGAATGAAAATGAAATGCTTCTCCTAAGAAAGTAGCAGGTGAAAAATAAAGATGGTAAGTATATCTCTAAATGATATAGCAATTTTATTTTACACTCATTCTTTCCTCCTAATACAATCATGTAAGCATGCTAGAGGAATCTGAGACATTAGCTCTTTGGAATGTGATATAAAATCTTCACTAAGATCAGATATTTGATGTTTTTGACAGACAATGGTGGTTAAGTACCATTAGATACTGAAGACGACACCGAAGTATAGGGGAACTGCATTATCATCCATGACTTTCTAAAGTATTTCCTGAGACAATGGTTTTTGCTTTATACCACACAATTTGCCTTTTCAAAAGTAACTGAGACCAACTGAGAGGTTAACGACCTGCTACGCCAGCTGGACACTCACAAGTCTATGGGGCCGGATCGGATCCACCCGAGAGTACTGAGGGAGCTGGCGGAGGAGCTTGCCAAGCCACTCTCCATCATTTATCAGTGCTCCTGGTTAACGAGGGAGGTCCCGGACGACTGGAGACTTGCCAATGTGAAGCCCATCTACAAGAAGGGCCAGAG
>JASVER010000124.1:1343908-1356096 GCA_030449065.1 Oceanodroma leucorhoa | reverse complement strand
TTAGATTGGATATTAGGAAAAATTTCTTCACCGAAAGGGTTGTCAGGCATTGGAACAGGCTGCCGAGGGAAGTGGTGGAGTCACCATCCCTGGAGGCGTTCAAAAAACGTGTGGATGTGGCGCTTCGGGACATGGTTTAGTGGGCATGGGTACTGGGTTGATGGTTGGACTCGATGATCTTAAAGGTTTTTCCAACCTTAATGATTCTACGATTCTACGTTTCTATGAGACAATTTGACATAAGGAGGTCTTAGTCACCAGGGAATTTTTGGTTGAAAACAAAAAATGTGTTCCTATACTGTTGAAAAAACATGTAAGCAAAGTATAATCAATGATATTGAATGCATCACTCTGTAGCCTATCAGTATTCATGAAATCAGCAATGTGAGGGCAGACTATTAAAGAATTTTGATGTAAATTCTTAAGACGTAAAAAAGGGGAAGAATATAATCAGCTCAAAGGATGTCGACTGCTCCTATTCCTCTGACAATATAAAATATAAGATTGTATTTTGTAACACTAAACAGTTTCTTACAAAGACCTGTCCTGTTTTTAGCATGGGGTTTGGGGATTATTTGGGGGCTTTTTTTGTTTACGGTTTTGTGGGTTTTTTTTGCTCCTCCCTCTTAGTGCCAGAAGCATGTCCCATAGCAGACATCACCAGAAAAAAAAGCAAGGAATAACTCTGGACATGAAATGAAGAGTTAAAAGTGTCTAGGGGGGAAAAAAAGAAAACCCMAAAAACACTATAGCATCAAAAAAGATGAAATTTTCAACCCATTACTCATTCCAATCAAACCTTCAAGGCATTACAGAGTACCGCTTCATGTGGCTTACTTCAAAATAAAAGAATCTTAAATTGTGAATCATTTAGTGCTACTTACTTTGTGCAACCTATGAGATGTCTGCCACTTGAAACTGCCCACGACTTTAATAATCGATTGGAGAATGCAGCCAATCAAATTTCACCCCACGATAGTTTCCAAGGTAACCAACAAAGATACCGACATGGACTGCACGCAGTGGAAAGAAATGCACAAAAAACGCTGCCGCATTTCCACTTTTTTCAATACGTTGGATTGTATATTATACAATGCTACAAAAACTAAATCAGTATTGACAAAACTAGTAGCAAAAAACAAAGCAGAATTAAAAGACAGTGATGAAGCACTTCTGTCTTCAGTGACTCAGAAGGGCTACAGAGCCTTCTTGAAGCTCTGCTTCTCATAAACTACAGTATGGATCCCTCCCTTCACTGGTGAACCATGGAAAATGAGAACAGCATCTCATTATCACAATTAGGACACCTTCTCTGTTTTGTGTCTGTAAATACTTCATTAAATTGATATTTGTTTGTCAGTGATCCATGCAGAAGTGAACCGCCTTTGTCATGATGCAGTAAAAGACACGGATTTTTACATAGTTTTATACTAGTACTTTAAGTTGTCAGCCAAAAAAACCCCAAACCCAAACAAAAAAGATCAATAGTACTTCGGTGTAAAGGAGTCATTGTCAAATTAACTCATTAGAAAAGCTCTCCCTCCCCTTTCTTTTCTCATCCTATCCTGTCAATCAAAGCAGAATATGCAGGGGAAAAAATGCTGGGTGGTTTTTTTGTTTTGGTTTGGKTTTTTTTTTGTTTTTTCCCCTTCATGCTGACACCAGAAATTCAGGTCCTAGTTTCTTTTAATTAAAATATCTCAGAAAAGCATGATCTTGGCAAAATTAATCTCCGAGAGCCAAACTGAGCTTCTATTACTTAAAGACTTAAAATTGGGATTTAGCAATACACAGGTTCTGTGATAATAGCACTGACCATCGTTGATACATATATTGGGACCTTTTTCAATGGTTATTATCAAGTATAAAGCGCTTACACCCGATAATGGGCTCCGATACAGGAAGGTTTTCCTGAGAAGCATCTGGACACAGCTTCTCTAATTTTGAAGTTTTCCTGATCAGAGATTGTCAATCATGTTTCCTAGTACAAAGCCACATAGTAGATAGACATCACATTCCCCAGAATCGAATATGATCCCAAGGCTTGGTTTTTCTTGTGAATTCATCAAAAACCTAATCTTTGATTTCCAGAAAAGAYGAATGCTTTCTCCCTTAGGAAGAAGATGTTTTCTCTACAAGGCTGCCTTCTACAAAAAAAAMCAACCAACCAACTGACCAAAAAAAACCCCCCACTCCCAAACAACAACAAAAAACAAACCAGAGAAACCCAAACTAATACACATACACACACACCCCCAGACTCGAGTCACTGGAACTATTTCTCTCTGCCCTCTGATTACCATAGCTTACAGGACAATTCTTTGATGGTTAGAAAGGAATATTTCTTGTTCATGAAGACAAATCCTTCAGAAAGGCATTTAATTATCTTTTATTTTATAAAGTGCTGAATGACACAAGCTGTTTGTGAAACTGACTCTTCAAGCTCACAGATTGGTCTGAGTGGTTTGAAATGTACTACAGACTCGAATGATTTTTAATGATTTTAGTCAAACTGGTTAGGTTATTAAATTTAACAACTGTGCAGTAGTTGCTAAATATTTTTAAATGCAATAATACTTCTCAATTATTGAAAAATTTAACGCTAGCACTCTCTAAGATAACCAAATATATAAACATTAGAGTAGATCAGAAGTTGGCAATCAAGTTCTAATTTTAATTACATGTACTTCATATTAAATCTTGCTGTAAGATTAAATGGTTTCAGAACATAACCCTAATTCATTTATAGTCTATGACCCTTGTGAAAAAGAGGCACAGTGGAATCAACTTCCTACATTATTTAATAAACAGCTCTGTAAATAAAATGAAGGCCAAATTTTGAAAGCAAGGTGCAGGCAATAAGACTGCAATAACCTTTGTTTGCACATGCAGACAGGATAACTACATGCTTAGCCATCTGTTTGCAGAAACACCAGCTTTTATTCTTTGACTCAGAAAATACAGTTTTTAAATTGTACCCTGAAACTTCATAGAATACAATAAAAAGTAAGATTTATTTTTATAGTCCTCCTACTATATAGTAGTAAACAATAACAACATTTCTTGGAAATATAAAGATGCAATTCTTCTAGCTTGCCCATTTACTGACATTTTCCCATCTATTCAGACTGCGTGGGGGGGGTGGGGGGGGAAGAATGTGTTTATTAAGAATTTGTATGAGAACAGATTGACCTAAATGTCTGTTACCAAAATAGATTATATTAGCTAGAATGGAGTGTGTTGCTTCCATGCAATCAGCAAGAGCCTTATGAAAATGTCAACTCTTATATATACATTCTGATGCAGGATAAGTAAAATTCTTTTTCAAGTCTGTAAAATAAATACATTAGAAATACTTGCTTTGTACTATGAGAACAGAATACAACTCTCCTAGAAATACTATTCTTGGAATCAGTTTCTTTCAATGTTGAGTTTTATTTATCACTCTTGGTAGACTACCAAAATAAACCAACCAGTTTCAGACAGTCCTCTCAAGTCATTAATCATTATGATTAGCAGATAGGCAGTTGCTATGATCAATAGTGTCCTCTGATAGACCAGTCTAGAGCTCCTTTCGTCTGGTCAAATCACCACTGAGCATAAGAGTACAGCAGCTCATTTGCGTAGATTTAGGCTAATATATAGTTGTGCTGTAGATTGCAAAGGAAGGACAAGTCTTTTGCTCTGAAAACCATTGCAATGCTTACATTTCATCTTGCATATCAGAAGGAATCCCTGAGTACCAAAGACGCCAAAACATTTAAGTCTATGAAGATATTAAACCTGAAACATGTTGCAATCTGCTCTAACAAAGACGGTGCAACTTGCTGTATTCCACTTTAATTTTTTTCTTAACTATTTGTCATTTAGGTTTTCATTTAAATGCATCTCTATAAGGGCACATAGGGGGGAGAAAGGCCTATTTTAGTCTCAGTAAGGTACGGCTATTTCACTTTTATCCACAGTCTTCTAATAATTAGCTAACAYAAGAGCAGCAAAGCTGTAAGATCTGGGTTAGATAAAAAATTACTGCAGAGTTGAGTGTCATCTTATTAGTAATGATCTCCAGAATGTTTCATAGTGCCACAGTATCATTTGGTAAACCAGTAGATGGTCATTCAATTCATGTTAGAAAAATATAGCAGAGGAAGAAACAAAACAAATAAAAAGAGAACCCCTTTTGGGCGTAAGCATCCAATAGCTTATAGAGTAAATAATRTCACTCACTATCTCCGTATTTTCATCCGTAAGCTATTTCTCTCGTCAGACTCTCCTCCACACTTTTGTTTGCAATTGGCAAACTATTTACAACTCTATGTTTATGTGTGAGTGATCAGTATATTGTTATTCCCTTCCAAGAAAATCTTTTTGCAAGTCACAACTATTTAATCACCTTTTAATTGTTTTATATTTTTGTATGCAAAAAAMCCGCTACTGGCTCACCTATGAACTAGTAAGTGTTGTTCTTGCTTTATGTGTTCACCCTTTACACCTTTCAGTTAATTTACATCACTTAAGTTACCTGATATTTCTTTCACTTCCTGAATAGATTATCCCAAAACCTACTGGGAAGCATGCAAGTATTTACTGGGCATATTCACTTGCTTGAAAATTTATGTGCTACCTTTTCATTAATAATCTTGCAACCAGCACTTCCTTACTAAAATGCAAGTACCAACAAGCCATGGATAATGTTGCAGCAATGTTCTGTATTTTATATGAAATCGTATCTTCAGAAACCCTTAATGATTAATAATAAAAAAAACCCTCTAGCCTGAAAACTCAACATTAAAGTATGAATAAGTTTTTGTAGGCTATAAGCTTCTGGTTTTTATACGAATTGATTAATTATAAGAATAGGTGCCTAAAAAAAGAAAAAATAGTATTGGCCTGAGACCATACTAGCACTCTCACTAATCTTACCCTTCAGTCATATCTACCTTTTTTTAGAGTGAATATTTATATTTATTATGAAGCCATGCGTATTTTGCGCACAGATTTAACATATTATATGATGCATTTGGTACCCTCTTCCATCATTCAGTCAGATAATATCAAGACAAACAAATGGTAATATCAATTGAGACTAGAAAAGAAAAACACTGTCCATTCTCCCCTTCTGTGTTCTGGCATGGCATCATGACAGACGGTTGTATATGAAGATATGTTTCCCATTGTGTTGGTTATATGAGTCATCTGTTAAATAAACCCATCAAAGGATTTGGATGTTTGTTTTAGAATTGAAACCTCAACAGTGGGGGCTTTGCTCATTCCTAGTCCATACTACTGTGTAAGCTTAAAAAAGCAGAAAAGCTTAGTATATATATTTAAACAAAACAAAAAACAATACCAGGCACTATAATTTATGTTTCCTGTTCTGTAGGAGTTTGTTACTTAGCAAATTAACAAAATTCTGTTCCTAYAAGGAAACAGCTATATTTACTTTGATTTATGATTTGTTAATTTTACAAAATATTAGAATTGGTATTCAGCCAGGAATGTTTAGTAGCTTACTCTCTGAATGAGAGGAAAAAGAAAGGGGAAAAGGAAAGCTGACGAAAGTACTGCAGCTGTGGTTACATTTCTTACAAAATTAGTTACGATAGTGAAAAGTAATTCCTACAGATGTTTCTAACAGGTCACACTGACTAAATGTCACAAACAATTTTAATATCCCCATTGAACAACAGTCTCCAAGGTTGAAACTCTTACTAATTTGAGGACTAGCCTTAAAAATGTGATTCTCTTCCAGTAGTGGAAAACAGAAGTCTGCCCATAGTTTTAAAAGATTTCAGCTATTCAACTGCCTTTGGGCCAGACATTTAAAGTGCCTAAAGATGTAGAAGATACATATGGGATTTACAGAAGTGACTAAGTGAAATTCAGTGGGAAGTAGATACTRCTGTCTAAATTGCCTTTAAATAATTCTGTTAAACATCTGACTGTATYGTCAAAGCACCTAAATAGATCTTTCCTTAGTAAACCCATCTCTTGGTCTTAAGCATTGCTGGACAACATGTCTAGTTGTTATAGATCTTTTCTTTTTGTCTAGCAATCACACCAGCTTTGAGATGTTAAGAAGCTATGGGTCATTTATAAACATTATTTGAAGTAACTAAAAAGTACAGAGTGTCTTGCAACCTGGAAGTCATATTCCATTGAAGCCTCTCAAATTCAAAAGCAGAATGTTTTCAAATTTTCAATATATAGCCTGCATTGTACAAAATGAAGTCTTCATTTAGTTTCACTACTTTCAAAATAAAATATCTTTTACAATTATTTAATTACATTCATTTCATCATCACTTTCTTGTGATCATGTTATACCAAATGATGTCCCCAAGGTGGGGGCAGAGGAAGAGGTGAGACTACCGTAACACACATATCTGAGAGGGCACTTTACTTCTGGATTTCTTAATTCAGACTCATATTTACAATCTAATAAAAAAGTTATTTTGTTATTATTGGACTTGTTCTTTCAAGAGAAAAATATGTATTAAGGCATCCTTCTCATCAGGCTGTGCCCTGGGAGTTCTGGCTGGCTGATGGGACATGTGCAAGCAGAATGGCTTCTGCATTCCTCCCTCCCTGCTGCAAGGCCTAGATACCCATCACTCACCTCTTTACTTCCCACTTCAAAGTCTCCTTCAGATCAGAAAATGATACTGTAAAATGGGAAACAAGTAAGGGCATGTGCTCCTATCAGACAGATTTGATGCAACAGAAAGGACTTTATTTTCCCCATTTCCCTCCGCCTTGTGTTACATGACTCAGCTGTGGCCAATTACACTGGCACTTTGTGTCTCCAGCTACTGAAAACTTGTTTGAGAGACAAATGCTGCTAAAATAGCATCAGCCTGTACATGGTCACTCAGAGTCAACACTTCATACTAAAATCGTGTAAAAAAGAATCGTGTGTTACCCAGAAGAAAGACTACTTGCAAGATAGGTRAAATAGACACTTAGCAATGAGTTGTGATTAACAAGCTTACTGATTTTCAAAGGCACCTGCCCATCAAGTTTTGATAAAAGAGATCAAATTTGCTATMGGGAGTTGAAGTTAAGAGTGAAAGGCAGCAGAAAACTGTTCGGAACTCAGCAAGGTGGATTTCTAAATTWTTTTTTTTTAAATCTTTTTTAAAAGATGTTTTAGTTTTATAAAAGCAGATTCTAAAATGCATACCCTTCAGGTACCTTAGTTATAATGTATGGCTTTCCCTTCCAAGGGTTTTCTTATTCTCACTTGGAGAAAGGGAGAGAAGCAATTTCTGATACTCTCTGAAACTCCAGAAGAAAGTGTTAACCATTCAAAGTTAGGTTCTGGTCCTACACATTCAATCGAAAAGCCTAGCTTTTTCCCCTCATCTTTCTCAGCCATAGATCTGGCAGCAACAAATGGAATTTCTGCTTCCAAATAAGTTGGTGGCCATCATCTGAGAAAAGGATGACTATATAGATCTAAGGAAATGTTTGCAGGTTTTGTGCRCTCCCTAAATTAAGTAATTCCAACAAAAAAATACTGCTGGGAAGTGGTGATTTTATTGCAGCTTATAAAACCAAATCTGATTAAGTTTTGCTGTCACAGGTGAATCTCTGCTGTCAAACTTTCCCATGATCAAGAAAAATATATCTRCTGTAAAAATGGGACAAATGAGAACGTTTCAAATAAAAGATCTTAAAMCAACCTATTATGCAGCAGAGTACTGGAGAAGTCTCCACATATTCACATTCCATGACCCTATCTACTGATGTAGATAAATAGGCTTCTTATTTACCTCAAATACTCTTGTGATGACATAATTGCAGCAAGAATTTAGTAAATCTCTGCATAATGCTTATCCTGAGCCCATTAATGAGCTTCGTTAGTAACGTGGCAACTTTAGCAACTTACAGATGTGCTCCATTCTGCTCATGCCAGGGAGAAAAGTGACACTTGAAATTGGACACTTTCAAGATACCAAAAACTGGGGAAGGATGACAATGCATCAACAATCCAGTTGACTGAAGCAAGAATTGGAATTATAGTTCTGGAATCCTGGAACTTCACTTTTTTTTTCTTTTTTTTTCTTTTTTTTTACATTCAAAGTCATAAATGTAATGGCAGGATAACTATGTGCACAAAGCATCTGTAGCTTAACCTTTTTATATTACTAAAGTAAGAAAATAGACCAGTAGGGGAAGCATTACCTCATTTTTTCTAAGCAACAAATTTAGAGCTTTTGTAATGATTGGGAGAATCAAACTGGAATCTTGAACAAAACCTTTGTGAGATGATAGAGTTGGGAATTACAACTTAATTACTCTAAGGGAAGCTTTCCCTGGAGTTATGATTTATGGAACTTAACCCACGTTAGCAGATGTATAGCAATTTTAATTGGGGTAAAAAATATCTTAAACAAGAAAAAATATTTTCTTCTCTTAGGACAAAGTATTTGGTAGCACTCAGTGCAAATAAATGATTAACTGGCATGTAAGAGATGGGTGATATTTAATTTTAATTTCCACATCCAAATACCCTTAAATATTTAGAAACATGTATCAATTAAAATATTTCTGAAACCTGAAGGCACTCAAAATATTAGTCKTCGGACACACAACAGTGTTCTAGATTTAAAAGTGAAAGACTCCGGTGTTCAGGACAGCGTATCTTACATATAAAATATTCTAATCAGTTTTAGTTCTTTTAATGTAGTAGCATTATGTATGCAATTTGGAGAGCAAATCCATGAATTATCAAAAACTGGATATTTATCTCATTGATAAATAAGTTTATGTACAATATTTACTTAAATTCCCACTTCACTAGACTATAACTCAGGGGCTTAAGCTCAACAAAGCTATTTTGTTTTGTCTGGGAACAAAGCAGGCGGCTTTAAGCTTGTTTGCAGTAAAAGGAAATAGGAATTTTGGGAATTGGCTTCCATGTGATATATTAAGGGTTGATCCATATTCTCAGAAGTGAAACATTTCAACGGGCTTCAAATCAGGCCATAAACTACTGAACTTTCTAACAACCTTATTTCCTGGAAAATTATTTGTATTACTGTGCTAATAAGTTTGCAAATTAGTTCCTGTACTACACTGTTAGAGATGAGAACATTGAGAAAAGGAGGAATTTTTCTGTAAGYCTAAACATTTAATATTTTTCCAGTAATTAATTTCTTTGTGATGCATTATGGAAATGTTTCTTTTATTTGGAGGCTAAATTAAAAAAAATAAAAAAATTAAAGAAAATCTTGCACTACCTATCTGGATTTCCTCTTCTCTCCTTCCCTCCCCTTAAGAATTTGGGATTAAACTCTCTATATAACCGTAAACAATAAGTATCTACCTCACTACCTTCTGCATGAACTCTAAAAGAAAAGTGAGCATCAGATCACATACCAGGTCCTACATAACTCCTTATTTATTAAGCAGAATTATAGTCTCTTTTTTGGATTTTGGTTTGCCAATTACCCTTTCTAAAATGCAAAAACCTCAAAAACTTTTCTTAAAACCTTTTCCCAGCTTCCTGCTTTCTCTTGAATAATTCATATTAAAGGATTCATTATTTGATAAATATTTCATAATATTTATAAGTTTGCTTATAACCACAGAAAAGCTGTAGACAGATTTTCCAAAAAAGTTACCTTTCTTGTTAGAAAACTTCAGGAGTACTGAACTTTTGTATACCACCCTCCTGAAATGGTTTGCTTCAACATCTTCACATTATGACTGAGTTTCTGAAGATACTGAGTTAAGCTAGAACACTTTGCTGAAAGTGACTGGATATTCTCTAAAAAACCAAACCATTTTAGTTTTCAGTTTGGACATTTCAAAGCAGAAGACAATTTTGATAATTCTGGTGGTTATATTATTGAGTTCCAAAATAAAAGCAATGCTAACATCCAATGCTTKCTTTCTTACCCTAATGAGTTCTCTCATAGGTAGGACAGTCGTCGTTTTAGAAGAGATTTGTTAGGAGAATTTGCTTATGTTGCAAAGGCTCCTGAATTCTAAGTGTTCTCACATATTGGAGGTGTTCTTTAAATAAGGAAAAGTTAAACTGAATTTTCAAGTCTCCTTTTGTCCCATTAACACAGTTTTAGGAGTTAAAATCTTTCTCATTTCCCAGAATAATAAAATTTCAGTACCTAAACTGTATTTTCTGACAAAGCTGACAAATGTATTCCTTGCCAGAAGTAAGAAAAGACCCTAAGCCTGAGATACTGAAGCTGAGAAAAATCAGTTAACTTGAATACATACGAGTATGAGTATGGTCACCTGTATTGAACATAAATGTATCAGTGTGCTGAAAGAAACAACTGTCTTTATAGGGACTGAAGTATGCAAGTTGCATAGGTGTAACTATAGACAACAACTATTAAAGATACACCAAAAAGGTCATACATTTTTCTTTTAGTCCACTTGCAACCTTCTTTTAGTTTTAATCATACTTTTATGCACTATCAGTTCTATTCCAAAAGATCTGATTTACTTCCTCAGTCATCTTTGGCATTATTCAAGAAATGTAGATATTTTAATCATCAYCTGAATAACTGGAAAGATTAGGGGAAAACAAACAAAACAAACACCACCCCCCACCAACCCCAATTCTTTTGGTAGCRTTGTACTGAAAGAGACAAGGTAGCTCCTAAAAGGACTCCACAGATTCCACATTAAATCATTATCGTATCATATCTCTAGTGTAGATCAGCTAATGATTTTACTGAACCGCATTTAAGCTCTATGTTTAATGTTTCATTAAATTGGATGATTTATTTGTGCTATGATCCTGGAAAAATTTTAAAGACCCATTTCTTATTGGAAAAATTAGAGATGGTAATAAGATTTAGAAGAAGTAGAAAGATCAGAAAAGCTCACTAAAAACATTTTTATTAGATTATTTAAATGTTGCTAGCAAGGTAATCACAGAATTGAGACTTTGCTTGCTGAATGACATTACAGGATTTTAGGAATTATGCAAAGACAGTTTTAGGTTTAGGTCGGGCAAGTTTTGCAGAGAGGGAGAAAATTGCTCACACCTGTAGTATACACTGAATAGCTCCTAGAAATGGGGAATATACAACAGAATTTTATTAGGATTCTGTTTTGAGACTTCTGCATAAAGACAAGATTCTGCTAAAAATAAAATTACTTTCCTCAGTGTATACAACTCAGCTCTGTACGTAGATGCTGCTGTTGACTGACCCAGTCAGAAGTTCAGGCTGTCAACAATTTCAAGCAGGACTTTCAACATAACATGCATGAATTACACTCTGCAAAACCAAAAATCAATTTATAAAAAGTACCTTGGAGAACARGAGTACTATGCAGGCGTTATCCTTTCATACCTTGCTGATTTGCACAGGGGTCAGACCTCAAGAGGGTTATCATAAATTTTGTAAATAATATAGAACAGAGATAATAACTAGACTTCAAAACACAGTTCATGCTTTGCATTAGAGAAGAGATGAGCTGTCCTTCATTAATGAATTCCTGAACAAAAACCACAGTTCTAGAAAAGCTGTTATACTTCAATCATATATTTCTCAGCTGTTGAATACCAGTTGTTGTGTATTATACCAAGAATAGTTGCTTTTTGAACACTGATTTGTCATTTTAATCTTTTATTGTCTTCTATATTTACATGAGTGAGAATCTGTAACATCAT
Organism: Oceanodroma leucorhoa; assembly: GCA_030449065.1. Lineage (NCBI taxonomy): Eukaryota > Metazoa > Chordata > Aves > Procellariiformes > Oceanodroma > Oceanodroma leucorhoa. Next base: position 1,344,444 of record JASVER010000124.1, on the reverse strand, counting down.
ACAGAAAGAAATCATCCGTCATACCTTAAGTCATTGTCCTTTCAAAGGAAAGCCTCATTTTAAGGCTCCTGCTCAGTTAGTAGATATGTAATTCTTAAATTTAAAGGCATGGATATCCTTTCCTTAGGAAAAGATATTCCGTAGTTCAGAGAGCAAAATCTACAGACTTCATAGCACTTCCATATGTAGCCATATTTTTGTATCTGGCTAGGGTCAGCTGAGGTAAGTTGTAATATTGGTATGAATTCTTGCAATACAGTAGAATTCTAAGCTCAATTTTGATGCACATGGAATTTTCTGGCCTTGAAACTGTGCTGGTTTTGGCTGGGATAGAGTTAATTTTCTTCATAGTAGCTAGTATGGGGCTATGTAACTGTTATGCGCGATGGAGCCCTGCTGTCCTGGGGATGGCTGAACACCTGCCTGCCGATGGGAAGGGGTGAATGAATTCCTTGTTTTGCTTTGCTTGTGTGCGCGGCTTTTGCTTTCCCTATTAAACTGTCTTTATCTCAACCCACAAGTTTTCTCACTTTTAC